>CAJQZJ010026257.1:3672880-3705690 GCA_907164525.1 Lophiomys imhausi | reverse complement strand
AGTGTTTCCCACACACGTCACATCTATATGGTTTTTCCCCAGTGTGAACCCTTTGGTGGGCTTGAAAACTTGAACTCCAACTGAAGCCTTTCCCACACACATCACATCTATATGGTTTTTCCCCAGTGTGAACTCTTTGGTGGGTGTCAAGATTTGAGGAACTTTGGAAGTGCTTCCCACACACATCACAACTGTATGGTTTTTCCCCAGTGTGAACTCTCAGATGGGCTTTATAATCAGAGTTCCCACTGAAGCCCTTGCCACATACATTACAACGAAATATCCCCTCTCCTGTATGGACTCGCTGGTGTCTTTGGAAACTTTTGACTGAACTGAAAGTCTTCCCGCAATCTTCACACTTATGTGGCTTCTCTCCTGTGTGGACCTGCTGATGGCTGTGAAGTTTGGAACTCAAGTTGAAACACTTCCCACACTCATCACACTGGTAGGGCTTCTCCCCTGTGTGCACTCTCTGATGAGTCTGAAGTTTTGAGCTTTGACTGAAAGACTTGCCACATTCATGACACCAGTAGCATCTTTTTCCTGGATGAGCACTTTGTTGAACGGGGACACTGGAGCTACGCCTGGTGTCATGGTGTGTATTATGCACAGGAGACTTCTTTCCTAAGAGGATCTGTTTATTAAGTTCCAAACTGGGGTTGTCAATGATGGCTTCTTGGCCCTTGCTGCACTCAGAGCCTGTCTGTTCTGTGTAAACAAGATGCTGGGTGAGGTGTGACTCAGGAAAGATGACCTTACCACAGTCACCACTGCTGTGGACTTGGTCTCTCTTATGCAGTATATTGTTATCATGGTGGGAAATGCAACCCAGAATGTCAACACCAGGAACCAAGAGCTGTGGCTTGTTTTTCACCGGAGTTTGTGGACAGTGTTTCTGATGGTTCTGTTTCCCATTAAGATGTGTTTTACTACAACAACTCTGAGCTCTCCCAGACAGAAATTCCCTCTTTTCAGTAATGGTACAATGGTTGCTTGAGAGAGGCTGAAGACAGCCATTTTCTTCAGAGGCCTGGTGAGGATCTACTGTTCCTCCATGGAAGGAGTGACATTGCTCCAGGAAGTGAGAATCCTTTTCTTGAGTGTTTATTACAGCTTCTAGAGTTCTGGCCAGTTTGTTGACATCATGGCTTGTCATTTGCCAGCATGAAAGCTGCCCTGGTGAAAGGCACCTTAATCCTGTTGAGTGAAGAATGTCCATCTTGTTTGGACTCTGGCCTCCTGAAAGAATACAGAATAGAAGGTGATACCAGCAAAGATGGGGACATCAAAGGTCTAAGTCTTCGTTTCTCTCTGGAAACATCAACTAGAGACCAGCATCAAAGATGAATGGCCAAGAGCTCTGAGCAGCAAAGATCTACAACAAGGAGAGTGCAAACTTGCGAACAAGCCACTTTTGATCATGGTGAGAAATCTGGGGTGAGCCCAGGAGTGAAGGTTCAAGGTCAACTTCAGTTTCTGCTGAGGACCTGTCTCATGGTACTCATGTGTATCTGGGCAGACAAATAATGGGAAGGAAGCACTTTTCAGTATCTGGGCATTTTTACTTGACGGATGGTGTGGGCTATAGTACGCAAGGGTCCAAATCTTCCCTGAGACTGGAGGGAGCAAAGAAAATTAGACCTGCCTGGTCCTAACCTCTCTGCAGGGGACATGAAGACCTCTATTCAGCTGACTCAGAGCCAAGGTGAGAGAGTCTAATGTGAAGGTAGAAGGAGCTTCAGAGACTGAGGAAAACACAGGAGATGTACAAGAATTGCACTGGTAAGGAAAGGTCCTGAAGCCAATGTCTGGCTTGAGGAAGTCACTGTGTTTGAGCGCACACATGTGTAGGTGGAGACTGGAAGAACTTCAGCTCACAAGTTCCCTTGGAAACTATGAAAAGAGAGCTAGAGCATTTAGATGGCAAGACTTAAAAAACCTACTTACTAGGGAAGGGCTACTCCAGGAAAATGGCAGAATGCAAGGGCAGAAGAAAGTAGGTTTCCTTCAAAGGCCTGCTCTCCAACCTAAGAACGCCAGGCTGACAAAGCAAGGGAAAGTGCTAAAAATAAATAAATAAGTAAACAAAGAAAGAAAGAAAGAAAAGAAAAAACCAAGGGAGATCTTAGCTGCCAACCTAAAGCAGCAGATGTTCAGAAGGAATAAGAAAAGTTACAACACTATCCAACAGGTCCCACAAGGAACAGAGAAAATGACCAGGGAGCAAACTATCAAGACAGGAAACAAAGAAGGTGAACTGAGAAACTTCTGAAGTTGAAAACTGACAAAAGTGAAGTAGAAAATCCAGTGGTCCTGGGAAGCAACTCAGTGGCTTGCAAGACACATCAGGAAAGGTTAATGTCAGTGGGAGAAAGAAGTAGAGAACAGGGTTGTGAGGAGGAATGGGATGGTCTTGTGAAGAACAAGGAAGGGTTTTTGGGGATGATATTGCTGCAGCTGTACAAGGACCTCGGGCTTCATGGAGCTGTTGCTCACAGTGTGCAAACACTTGGAATTTTGGTGAATGTCACCACAACTAAAATTAAATCAATGTAACGGGTCTGGTGGTGCTCAGACACCAGTGGAGGCAAATGCAGAATGTGGAGAGTGAGAGAGACACATGCAAAGCCGCCCCTCAGAGCAGGGCCTGTGAGGACACCTAAGCAGGTGAATGCAGAGAGGGAGTGAGAGAGAGAGAGAGAGAGAGAGAGAAGTGATGGCACTCCACCAGGGGAGATGATTCTGGACAGAGAGAAGCAAGCCACGGCAGTTCAGACACAAAGACCAATCCAGGAAAAAAAAAATGGATATCACCAGAGCTGGAGTGTGAGGACCTAGGAAGAGGAGGTTCTAGTCAGGCACAGTGGATGAAGACTTTCACCCAAGTGGTGGGGAAACTTTGACAGGAGGACCACACATTTCTGGACAAGAGTGGGCTACATAGCAAGACCTTGCTGTAGAACAAAAAACTGAAAACTTGATTTTGCTGAGTAAAATGAACGCCATTGTTCTGAGGCAGAGAGCAGCACAATGGGACTCCAGTTGTGGGGTAAAGAAGCTCTCTACACAAGGGCAGAAGCGGTAGTGGGTGTCCTGTAGATGCAGTTACTGTCTGGGTCAAGGACACAAAGAAGGGGCTGCAGAAACTCCTTGCAGTTAAGAAACCCCATTGAGGTCAGGCATGTGGTAGGGGTGTCCCTGCATAGAGGCCCATAGAGTCCATTGTGTGAAGCTGTGAAGACGAAGCATGGATTGTCTTGGAGACCCCAAGAGGTTAGAGATGCCAGAGTTGTGGGATACCTACCAAGGAAAGCTGCTAAGAGAGTAGAACCAGTCCAGGAGAAAGAAGTGTGTTACAGAAAACAATGCTGAAAGGAGTTGGAGATCTGAAGAGCATTTTGACATCAGAAATGGAGATGCAGAGTTTGGAGTTTGCTCTCCTGGCTCTTGTTCTTGATTTGGTTCAGTATTTCCTGACTATGCTCCTTTTCTTCCCCTTTAGAATGGTATATTCTGTGCTACTATATGTTTGATTATGTGATTTACTTTTTTATTTTGATTTCACAGGGAGTTATAATTAAGAGATGACATGAATCTCAGAAGAGACTTTGAATGTTGGACTTTTATACAGGGTTGAGACTGTGATAGACCATGGGAACTTGTGTGGTTGGACTGAATGCCCTTGCATTCTGTTACGGCTACAAACCTATGGGGTGCAGAGCGTGGACTGTGGTGATTTGAATAAGAATCCCCACAACAGGCTCATGTGTTTGAATGCTTGGTCTATAGGGTGTTTTGAGGCTTGAGAGGGATCAGGTGGTGTGGCCTTGTTGGAGGAAGTATGTCTCTGGGGGTGGGCTTTGGAGTTTCAAATACTCAGGCCAGGCCCAGGGTCTCTGTCTTCCTGCTGCCTTTAGATCTGGATATAGAACTCTCTGCTATCCTGTCTGCTGAATGCTGCTGTGCTCCTCACCTTGATGATAATGGATTGAACCTCAGAAACAGTAAATAAGCCCCAATTAAATGCTTTTCATTATAAGAGTAGCCACGGTCATGGCATTAAGACACACCCACATCCACATATTCACACTCAAAGAAATGATAAAAATTTTTATTTAAAGCACAGCATGTATGTATAAAATGCAGTTAAAAAAATAAAGTGGAGGCTGGAGAGATGGCTCAGAGATTCAGAGCACTGGCTGCTCTTCCTGAGGACCCAGGTTGGGTTTACAGCACTTGCATGCTGGCTCACAACCATCTGTTACTCCAGTGCCAGGGAATCTGATGTCCTCTTCTGGTCTCTGTGTACACCATGAATTGAATGAATGTGGTGCACAGAGATACATGCAGACAAAACATTCAAATATACATGAAACATAAAATAAACCTAAAAGGAAGCAGTGGAGTGTAACTAGGATACTGGACGTTGATGGGGTGGTCTGCTTGCATTCAATTGTTAATTGCTTGTCCTCTGCCGTCCTTACTACGAGTTAGCAGTTATGCAGCACCCCAAAATAATGTTTGTAACTCTTCCCTCCCCAAAACTTCTCAGAATGGTTGAATAAAGTGTCTGCACCTTGGACTGGGTAGAAAAGAGGTAGGCGGGGAGAAAGGTTGTTGGCTTTTGGGGAGATTAGAGAAGCCACCGGGGAGAAGGAGGAAAAGGAGGAAGGAGACACATGATGGGTTAGATAGAAGAAAATCATATCTCCATGTGGCCTGGGATATCAGCACAGCATGGAGAATAACAGCCCAGGGGATGTATGTATATATATGGGGTTATATTTGGGGAACAGAATTAAAAGCTAGCTTAGATGGGCTAGGATTACATAATCCAGGCTAAGGCTTGTTAAAATCTATTATATGTCTGTTTGTAATTATTCATAAGTGCTGGGTCAGGGATTACCCAGCTGACCTAACAACAATATTTTTACTGGTAATTATTAATGATAATTTGTACATGATGTGACCCTCTGACATTGCCAAGGATACAAGGGCGCCATTCTCACCTACTGACAGAAGGTTCCTGAGGTTCTCCAGCATCACGTCATGGTACAGCTTCCTCTGGGCAGCGTCCAGAATCCCCAGCTCCTCCTCACTGAAGACCACGGCCACATCCCTGAGTGTCACTACCTCCTGTGACAGCAAACACATGCCACCTCAATCTCATACCCAATGCCACTAGGACCTGACCAATTGTATACACAGTACCTATTATCTTAATTAGGGTTTCTATCGCTGGGATAAAACACCACAACCAAAAGGCTCTGTTTGAGTTCCTGTCCTGACTTCCTTCAGTGATGAACAGCAATGGTAAGTGTAAGACAAATAAACTCTTCACCTCCACCTTGCTTTTGGTCACCGTGTTTTGTTGCATCAATAGAAACCCAAACTAAGCCTGGCCATGGTGGCACACAGTCTAATCCTAGCACTCAGGAGACAGAGGAAGAAGGTCTACAGAGTGAGTTCTAGGACAGCCAGGGCAACACAAAGAAACTCTGTCTTGGACAGGGGAAGAAGAAGAAAATAAAAAAAGAAACTGTAACTAAGACACAAGCCTTTAGGACCCTTCTAGAACAGACATGCAGCTCACTCCATGTTCTCAGGAACACACCTCTGCCAACAGCAGTTGTATTCAGGGTCGTGGGTGCCAGTGCAGGCTCTGGAAACCTTAAGGACCTCAGTTAACACTTCAAGACTCTGGCCTGAGGAACTTCAGTGCCTCAGCTTCTCCCTCTGTACAACAATTCCTACATCACAATGTTCCTGAAGGGATTAAATGAGGCCACAGAAAGGACCTAGGACACTGTATGATATGTATTAAGCAGGCAATATATGTCCAACAACACTTTCATCATCGTCTGAATTGTACCATTCATGGCCACATAGTGTACCATAAAGGCTGATATATATATATATATATATATATATATATATATATATATAAGTATATATATAAGTTTTTATATATACTAATTATATATTATATTATATATAATATGTAATAAAATATGTTATATAATAATTATATGTAAACATATATTCATAAACCACATGAGTATGGAGATATATGTAATGTATATAATATAAACAATATATATAATGTATATAAAAATGTATATATAAATTTCAAAATGCACCATCCATACATACATGATAAAAATAAAACAAAAATTTAATTAAGTAAGAGAAAGTTTCAGAAAATCTGCTATTTTTAATCATTTACTAAAGTACCCAAGATTTTTAAAAGTGTCCAGTTTAGGCCAGAATACAGAGAACCAGGGATACTTACTGCTTATAAATTAACTGGGAAAATCACCACTGTTGTTAGTAAAATAAACATTTACTGTTTGGAACTAATCATACTGGGTAGCTGGAGAACTTGGCTGAAGACCATGTAAAACATCCTTTTGTATTAGTATTCGTGTTTCAATTTACTGACTCATGCCTCCTGGTGTGTAATAAATGTGCTGAGTTTTCAGGCTGCTGGTGTGTCTCCACGAGAACAGAAGGCTCATTCGATCCCAGCTTGTCCGTACATGTGTCTGTCCTTTCTTCAGTCCTTCATCACCTGAGTTTGGTCAACCATGGAAGCTGTGCAGATGGCAGTAGACAGACAGTCCCTGGTTGTTCACAATATGAATGTTCACAAATGCAAATGCTAAATGCAGGAAATGAGGGTGACCAGTGTTCTGTGCATGTAAGCATACTTATATACATGAGGGTGCACATGCATGTAGAGGCTAGAGGACAACCTCTGGTGTCCTTCCTCAACTACTGGCCACTTTTTTTTTGTTTTTGCTTTTGTTTTTTTGTTTTGTTTTGTTTTTGAGTCAGCATCTTTCAGTGGCCTGGAACTTGCCAAGCAGGCTAGAATGGCTGCCAATGAGCACCAGGTATCTGCCTGTCTCCACAGAGTCCCAGAAACAGGAGACACAGATTCAGCAAGGTGCAAGAAGCCCGACTCCCAAAAGCTGTCCTCTGATTTCTACATACATGCCTTGGTGTGATCACAACCAACCTTCTCACACAGTAATAAAAAATTTTAAAATGAAAAAAAAAAAAAACCATAAACCACAGGAGCATGGAGAACTCATAAATATTTCCAAAATAAAATTAGGCAAACAGTGGAAAATGAGGTCATTTTAACATGTAAGTGAACTTGGAGTTTTTTGGGTATTTTTTTTTAGTGATTGTCTATGCTGTGTGTCTGTCTACCTGTATATGTGTGTGCAGGTACCCTGGGAGGCAAGAAGAGCGCGCTGGATCCCCAGGAGTTGGACTTAACAGGAAATTTTAAGTTATCAGGTGTGGATGCTGGGAACCAAACAGCCAGTGAGTGCTCTTAGCTATTAATCTGTCTCTCTATCCCACTTTTTGTATTTTATAATATATTTATCATTTTAAACTTTCACATGTGCAATGCATTGAGCAGAAGTTCACTATCCTCTCTAATCCCTCCTCCTACCAAACCTTTCTTCTCAGCAACATCCTCTCATACGTTCATGTAGTTCAGTGTGGCTCCACTGCAAAGTGCTTGCCCAGCATGCAGGAGTCGTTTGCAATTCCTAGCACTGGAGGGAGTGGGGGAAGCAACCTGACTGACTCACCTGTAACTTGGCCATTGTTCTCTTCTTCTCTTGGAGACAAGGCAGGGCTCTGGGAAGCAAGCTGGAGGAGGAAAGGCTTCATGAGAGCATTGCTAGGACTGTCAGTCCACAAGACTTCCTCAGCTTTTCCATCAGCCCCAAGTGCTGGCATTCCAAGTCTGTGCGCATAGACCTGGCTTTTCTACCTGGTAGTGGAAGCCTCCAGGTTACCAAGCAATCCGTGCCTCACCTCACTCACTGCAAAGGGTTAGGAAAGCCCACATTCTCTATTTCTGGCAGCTTCTGGGGTTCGGGGTGCTCCTCACAAAGCACCTATGTTGATGGGCTTCCCAGAAAAACAAATCTTTTAAGTTCTGAATTCAGCAGGGCGTGGTGGCGGTATGCCTTTAATCCCAGCACTCGGGAGGCAGAGGCAGGCGGATCTCTGTGAGTTTGAGGCCAGCCTGGTCTACAAAGCAAGTCCAGGACAGCCAGGACTGTTACACAGAAAAACCCTGTCTCGAAAAACCAAAAAAAAAAAAAAAAAAAGGAAGTTTTGAACTCTGTGATGAATGCTGTGTAATGACTGACCACCACTCTCAGAAGGGTCTGTTTTGTGATGGCTACCTTACATATAATTGTTTCCATATATAGGAGTGAAATACCCCACCCCAACCCGTCTCTCGATCTAAAAGGTTTAAATACTAGAAAACGTTGCTCATCCGCAAGAGCCTCCACAAAGTCTCCTTTCCCATATGCATGAAGATAAGAACCAATAAAAACCTAAGTCCTCTCTAAGGAAAGGGGAGTTTGGCCCTGTTGATGGCTCAGTGGGAAAAGGTGACTGCCACAGAGCCTTACCGCCTTAGTTTGAGTCTCTGGACACCACAAGGCGGGAAGGGAAGACCCAAATTCCACAAGTTGTCTTCTTACTTCCTCCTTACAAAAGCTGTGGCACGACCCCTCTCTAAGTAAATAAAGGCAAAAATAAAAATAAAAACCAGAGTTGCATATATCACTTAAGGTTTCAGGACATTGGCCATCTGTCGCCACAGCTCCTCTGCCAGGCTCCGTGGGAAGCTAGGCTCTCCCCGGGGCTCCGCAAGCAGCTGAGATGGGTGCAGGTATCCCGGGCAGCGCCGCCTCAAGAGCCCAGAGAGAAAGGACGGGGCCGCCGCCCACGCCCCGCTTCTCCCCGGGCCGCAGACTCGGTCCCGAGGGAGATACCGGGAGCACGAGCCACACCTCATGTGGGTTGCAGTCTGTCAGCCTGGAAACGCCCCCGAAGCCGAGCGGAAGAGATCTCGGCTACCCACTAAGGCCGGAAGTACAATTCCCAGAATGCCTCAGTGGAAACGCCTATCTCTGGTGCACCTCCGGGACTACATTCCCCAGAATGCTAAAGCGTCGATAAACTCCAAACTATATTAACTAGAGCTAAGTCAGAGGAAATCGCTTTTTGGGAGCTCGCTCTTCTGGGTTGCTTTTTGGTTTGTTCATTTTTGAAATAACATGAAAACCAACTATAGGTACTATGTTGTTATTCTCTCTCCTCTCTCTCCTCTCTCTCTCTCTCTCTCTCTCTCTCTCTCTCTCTCTCCCCTCTCTCTCTCCCTCTCTCCCTCTCCCTCTCTCCCTCTCTCCCTCTCTCCCCCTCTGTCCTCTCTTCTCTCCCTGTCTCCCCCCAACCCCTTTCTTTTCTGAGACACGGTTTCTCTGGTTGTCCTGGAACTCATTTCGTAGACCAAGCTGGCCTCACACTCACAGAGATCCGCCTACATCTGCTTCCCGAGTGCTGCGATTAAAGCCTTGTACCACCATCTGTGGTTTGGTAATACTTTTTCAAAGTAGTTGTGCCTTGGATTGAGTAATTTTATGCTGTCTGCTAGTTCTTTCGTTCTGTCTTCCATTGCCAATATATTGTAGATCCCATTTAATTAGTGTTTTAATTTTTTTTCAATATTGTTTAGCTCTGTTAATTCCATTAAAAAAAAAAATACTGGCCTCTCATCCACAGCTATAGAGAATTATTCTTTTCCTAAAACTGAGACTTTAATTTACAATCTGCCTAAGGCCACTAGAAATCAAGGAAGATTTTTTTTTAAATTTTTCGATTTACTTTTCATGCAGTGCCATCAGAGGCTAGAAGATGGCAAAATATGCTAGGACTTACAGGCAGTTGTGAGCTATTCAGAGTGGGCCCTGGGAACCCAACCTGGGTCCTCTGCAAGAGTAGGAGCAGCTCTTAACTACTGAACCTTCTCTCCAGTCCCAAGAACTTTCAAGATGATGCTGGCATGGAACCCAGGGCCTTTTAAAAGTTAGACATATGATCTACCACTGAGCCACACCTACAGTCCATCACTGGTGGATTCTAAGCAAGGACTCTACCTTGATCCCTGGGCCCTGCTCAAGGATGCATTCATAAACTTGTGCAATCTGTCCATAAAAGAAAAATTAATTCAATGGACCCACCATGATGATGCATGTCTTTGATCCCAGCATTCAGGAGGCAGGAACAGGTATATCTGTGATTTTAAGTCAACCTGCTCTACATAGCAAGATACAGGATAGACAGCTGCATAGTGAGACCCTGTTTCAACAGACAGAACAAAAACAGCCCCAGTTAGATCAGGGATAGATAAACCTCATCCAGAAACATCTCCTGTAGTAAGATAAGCTTTTGTATCTCTGCCATGGTGCAAACATCTGAAACAGGAAGGGACTTTGAAAATACATTGGCAAAATAATAA
Source organism: Lophiomys imhausi (assembly GCA_907164525.1). Classification (NCBI taxonomy): domain Eukaryota; kingdom Metazoa; phylum Chordata; class Mammalia; order Rodentia; family Muridae; genus Lophiomys; species Lophiomys imhausi. The sequence goes on along the minus strand of CAJQZJ010026257.1, from coordinate 3,695,348 downwards.
TAATAATAAAATAAAAATGTATTGACAAAAGATCCCAAGAAGAACTGTGGGAGGGATGAGCTTGATGAGCTGCTGAAAACTCAGCACTTCTCCTGACATGTGACTGAAGATGCTCATGAATATAGACGAAATCCAGAGAAGAATCCAGAAAATAAAGCTGTTGCTCTACAAGTGGTCCCCCACTGCCAGGAATCTGAGGTGGACAAATTACTTGCGCAGGCCTTGGATTTATAGCTAACACTTTCCCGGGATCAGGATGCACTGTCCTCATTAAGCTGCTGTAAGCTAGCTAACTTGCAGCCATTGCATCGTTAACTGGAGTAGAGCCAACAAAGTCACATTTTCCTTTTGTATTCTGAGACAGTCCCTCTACTCTGGCCTGTAATTCTACATCCTTCTGTTCCAGCTTCCTGATCACTGGGGTTTCAAGTGTGAACCCCCACGTCAAGGACCAGCCTTGTCACACAGCAAAGGGTCTTAGGACAGGATGCAGCACGACAATCTTCCAGATCTGGCTTGCTCCGGGGGCTGGTGGCCCTGACTGCAAGGGCTGATGACCCCTGCAGGTATTTTTACAGGTAGCTAGCTATGGGGGAGAGAGAGAGAAGGGGGGGCTATTACTTTTCTGTAGCTCAGAGCAAGCCTTTTACTACTGACTACCAGAGTTAAAATGACCAACTTTTTTCCTTTAGTTGGGGCTGCAAGCTGAGGAGGTGGCAAAAACAGCCTTTGTTTTGTACATTACCTCAAACTCTTGGCCTATAAGCTGGCAAGCCAACCACTGAGTGTTCAGCGGACTAAAGTACATTTTGATCAATTTATCTCAGAACTTGATGGTGGAGCTCTGAGATTTTTACCTAATCCATGAGTTATATAAAGATAACAAGAAAGGGATGAGAACAAAGGGGCGCTCTAACGCACACTCACATGAGAAAGAGGAAATGGACGAAGCTAGGATGCAACGACAACTTTATTGTGGTGAATATTCTTTTTGTACCCTGAGCAAGGGCTCTCTACATCAAAGAAAGAATTACCTCATGGCTAAAAGGCATTTATCACAAGGACAGAGAAAACCATTGCAATAGGAGGGCACTTAACAATCACACATTTTAGTACTCAATTAAATTTTGCTTTTCTATACACAAATTAAGATGACAGAATATTATGTCAAACTTGTTAAGGTATAAGGAATTACAACAAAAAAGTTTGTGTATTTTGCCATTAAGATTTGTACTAAATTTAGGCATTTCTTGGTAGCCTCATTATATCCTAAGTTCATGGGAAGTTTAAAACCCTTAATTGGATTTATGGTTTGCATCTGGAGTCAGTCTTATCCCCTCTAGAGTGAACGCTTATCTGAGGTCATAAATCTATCTCAGGCTTGTCTCCTAATCAGATACACAATGTTTGGCAAGAGTATTTACTACAGCTGTATGTTTTTCTACCAACTATCTAACTTCTTTGACTTCTAAAATTGTTTGAACTGAATCAGACAGTTTGTAAAACCAATATCAGGAATAATAGAATCATCTTTATAGGACTCTGTGTGAAGTCTGGCCAAACAAGACTTAGCAATGAGGAAATCTTTACTCCATGTCAGTAATAACAGATAAAAGGAAAAGGGGTGTGTTAGCAAGAAGCAGCTCTCTGGAGTGCATCTTCAGTGTAGACTTTTCAAAACGCCGGATAGCTTTCCAGGAAGCTTACTTACATTCTCAGAGAGCTTCTGACACTGATTGAACACTGTATGTTAAGGGGCTAAGAATAGCAGATGGACATGAAAGAAGGAGCCTCAAGAGCATTTGGCTCCTGACACCCCCACACTTGGCTTTTCTGTTTTTCCTTCTACGTCTTCTTTCTTCCCCCTGTTCGTCCTCCTTTCCTGTTTTTTAAAAGACTCTTATGTAGTCCAGGATGGCCTCAAACTTGCTTCTTAGCTGAGGATTACCTTCAATGACTGATCTTCCTGTGTGTCCTTCCCAAGTTGCAATAGGGGTTAAGAAACAGAAAACTTAAGGCTGGTGCATTCTGCTTGCCATGGCTTGAATGTGTATGTACTTTTGTGGGGTGCCCTTAGAGGTCAGAAGAGAGCACCAGATGTTAGGATAGTGCAGCAGGGTGGAACACCACATGGTGAACCCATGCTGAGGTATACTACCGGAAGAAATCACACCATGCCACCCAACAGGTCTGGTATAGAGGTTTATTAAAATAAGAAGGGTGTTAAGGGCAGGGAAGAGAAGCAGAGTGGAACAGAGAGAAAGAGAGAGAGATGGGAAAGAGGGAGAAATAGGAAAGAGACCAGAGAGAGGTGGACAGAATCTTCTATCCCGTCAGGTGTGGCATACTTGTTGGCAGGTGATGATGTAATCAATTAGGACCCTGAAGTACCCCTGAAGTCACGCTAGTGGAAATGTCTGTAGACTTATATCAGATCCCCTGGAACTGCTGCTACAAATGTCCTGAGCCACAATGTGGATTCTAGGATTTCCAGCCCTCCCTACATCATTCCTGCACACCCACTGCTATTCAATGACACAATAAGGCCCTGGTTGACCCTTGACCTTCAGAGCCCTGGAACTGTAGGAAATAAGTCTATTCTTTATCTGAGATACATCCTTGGAGAATCTGAGGGAGAAGCACAAATCAGCCTAAAATCCAGGGCAGAAGCTCAGAATGACTCCTGGATCATGGAGGACAGTCTGACTTAAGACTAGAGGGAAAGGAGCAGAAGAAACTAATGAACAATTCAAGTTTACTAAAACCCTTTTTTGTCATCAATAAATACTTTGTGAAAAAACCATTTGCAGTATTGGTTACAGTAAAAATCCTGTCTCCAATGGAACTCAGGGACCAAAATTTCAATTGCACACTTTTCAGTTCACCTTATCAGTCTGATAAATACATAATTTAAAAACTACTGTTCTGGACTATTAAGTACACATACTAAAAATCAGCTATTATGAAGTTGCTATGTTGTGCAAAGTATCTCATCTAGTGGGGAAAGATGCACACTTCAGATGTGAGCAGGAAGACCCATACCTCCAGGAAGCTAACTGAAGGCCCCTACAGGATTGCTGAGGAGTAAGAATCAGGGCCCTGAGCCTCCTGCAGCTCCACACTGCACATACAGAGGGGCACTTCCTACAAGCAGGTGATGCTTCAGTCAAGAATGATTCTTCGAATCACCGGCTTTGGTTAAAGCCCTTCCCGAGGCCTGTCTGCATAGATCTGAATGGATGCTGAGATTTCCCTGGAGTGTCATATCCCAAGGGTGGCAACCTCGCAACTCTTGTACATGGTGACCATACATTTAAAGAGCCTGGGGACAACATGGGGTGTCAAAATGTCATAAATGACCTGGTAGGCCTGGTGGGAGGCCTGCAGGCTTATGTCTCCAGGTGAAGAGGCCTGAGGCCCAAGGCAGTACTTATACCCATAAAATAATTACACTAAGACCTTTTAATGATTAATGCTTAGCTGGGCAGACTCTTGAATAGCTCACCTAAGCTAACCCAACTACCTAGTCCCTACTAGCCATGTGTTTAACAGTAAATTTTTATTTACCAAACATATATTTATTAACACTTAATAATTACCTATCCTAAATCCTAAAGCCTGAACCCTAACTCTGAGACCGAATCTTCAACACCCTAATATCTATAAAACACTTAATTCTAACCTAAAGTTTCTTAAAAGGATATCCTCTTAGATTAACTTTTGGCATGGATCTTTCAGTCTTATAGTCTGTGAATCTCGTTCGTCAGATCTCAAGGCAGTTTATAATGACCACTGAAGTGGGGCGGCTGTTATTAAGAATTGTCTCTTTGTAGGGGTTGATAGATTAATATAAGTTAGATTTGGTGAATATCTAGGTTTCTGATACAGTCTCTTAATTTGGGGCATGAAGATCAACTTTGCTGTGAGCAATTAGCTTATCAGCTTATGGATGAAGTCAGGTGAAATGAGGGGAGTCTCTTTGGACTGAAAAAAAAAAAAGGTTGAAGCCAGGTGAGACAAGCAAAGACTTTATGGCCTGGCATTGTTTTCAGCTGCTAAAGGGGCAGACCCCAAATTAAGCTGAAGCAGGTGGAACAAGGAGTGATCCTATTTAAGGACAAGTGGATGAGCCCAGAGAGCTGCGTGCTAAGGACCCCAATAATAGAGAGCTCCGAGAGTACTGCTGGAGAAAGTGCTAGTAGACCAATGGCCAGATCTCCCTGAGGCTACTAGAAGGAAGCTGGTGAGCAGAGAAAGCCTCAGCAAAACAGCAAAAGGCCAAGGACTAAGCCCTGTGGCTCAGCTTTTGTCTAGAGGGGTTTGACCTGTCCGAACAGCAGCCTGAACAGAACTGTGGCCAGCTTTAAAGACTGAGGCAGAGCGGCAGAGTTGCTGATACTGAAAGACCCGGGGGGGGGGGGGGGGCCCCCCCCCCGGGGCCCAGGATATCACGGCCGCCCCAAAACTTGCAAGAGACCATCTTGATGCAATCGCAAGAGGTTTATTTCGGGGGGGAAGAGGGGGGGCTCAGTGCACTGAGGTCGCCACTCGTATCCCACGCAGGGGTAGGAGCCGTGACGTTGATTTGGGGGAGATTAGAGTATTTTATAGGGGAGCACCACAGATTAAGGGGGTGGGGGAAATCACAGGTGGGAAGTACCAGCCCAGCCCATTGTTTACCACAACCCAAGGGGGAGGGGAAATACAGGTGGAATGGAAATACAGGTGGAATGTACCAGCCCCTTAGTTAGTCAGCAGGAAACATCCTACATCTGTTTTTCTCAGGAATGAATCTAATCTTGTTTTGTTATCTACTTTGTGGTCAGCCAGTTCCTGAAACCCTGGGGGCCCGTGGCCCGATTGACCTTCATTCTTAGTTCCACCCTTTTTATGGTCAGCTAAGTTCCTGGGACCTGGCAGCTGGCCTGGCTCTACTGCCGACTTAGGGGGTCTCTTAATAATTTTCATTCCCTTCAATACGAAGGAAGTAAGTTGGCCTACAGACAGCTGAGGTCTCCCAGAGAGAAGAAAGCCTCAAGCCTTATTTAAGGTGAGACTGCCATAGCCAATTTACCCTGACGAACCTGCGTCTGAGATATTCCAGAAAAAGGACTGCTAAGTGCATTAAAGGGTCTACCCCCGAGACTGGTTTCCTGGTGACTGAGGACCTGCCCCAGAGACTGTATCATTATCAATAGGTTTAGTGGTTAGTTCTTAGGGGTTGTAGGAATGTATAGGGGTTGTAGGCATTCATAGGGGTTGTAGGAATTTATAGGAATAGTAATTAAGTGTATTTGTTAATAAATAAGTGTTTAATAATTAAAAAGTCTGGTTACAGGTGGCGCCCAATGAGGTAGGACATTACGGGTAACTCGATTTTCAAAACTGTAGAGGAAACTGCAAATTTTGAAACTATGGAACCGGTGGTTGACAAAATGGCAATGTTTGCAGCTGAATTCTGTCAGACCGGATGTTTAATGTTGTTTTCTTTTTCCTCTTTTATTGGCTTATCATAAAGAAGTCAGCCTCACAATTAGAAAGTTTGCAAATGCAGATTGAGGAGCTGAAGAAAAATTTGCCAAAGATGGTAACTGCAACTAGTAACTTGGTTGAAACAGGGAAACAGGAGCAGGTGCAATGCATGGTGTGGCCCTGTCCTGCACCTCGTACTTTCCTATCTAGGTCTCCAAAGCCGTTACATGAAGTGGCAACAGCAGAAGATCAGGCAAGTAATGGTGTGAAACCAAGTGCACCCCCAGAGGAGCCACTTGGTACTCCACAGGTACCATTAGCTTTTCCGGTAATTTATCAAAATAGGCCTGGTGTTAATGAAGGTGAACCCAATCCAGAATTAACATGGTATCCAATTGATATGTTGGATTTGAAACGATTCAAAGAGTGTATTGTGTCTTATGGTATCCATTCAGGCTTTGTCAAGCAAATGCTTAATAACTGGGCAACGCACCATAGAGTCATTCCTCAGGATTGGAAGGGACTGGTATCAGCTGTGCTGGAAGGTAGCCAGCATTTATAATGGTTTTCATGGTGGAGACATGAAGCTACAAAGTTAGCACAACAAAATATGGAAAGGGGAATAAATGTTACAACCGATCAAATACTTGGTGAGGGACGGTTTGCTGACTTAAGGGAACAAATTCATATGAATGATACTTTAATTGATCAGTGCTGTAATACAGCTTTAAGGGCCTGGGACAGGATTACAGAAACTGGAGAAAGATATGTTTCATATATTAAGGTTAAACAAGGTCCACGAGAAATATTTACTGACTTTTTACAAAGGTTGACTTCAGCTGTGGAGAGAGATGTACCAAACCCTGATATCAGACAAGAGTTAACAAATAGCTTGGTGTTTGAAAATGCCAATGTCCAATGCCAAAGAATAATTAGACCATTAAAGGCTCGAGGAGCCGCAATAGACGATTGGATAAGAGAAACAACAGATATCAGAGCTATATCTCAAGAATATCAGGCTAATATCATAGGACAAGCCATTGCTAGGGGTTTTAATCGATGCTTTAAATGTGGTGAATTTGGTCATTTCCAAAAAGATTGTACAGTTACAACTTCCAGAGCTCGAACTGATTTCAGAGCTAAAAATAACAGGTATCATGGTGCTACAAAACGTGGTCATAACAGGGAACAAATGGTTTCTGATAACAATGGAAGGTCAAGGTCTCCAGGTTTTTGTACTAGCTGTGGAAGAGGTAAACACTGGTTCTGGGATTGTGGATCAAAAACAGATGTCACGGGTAACCCCTTGCAGGGAAACTAGGGAAGGGGCCTGCCCGTTCAAGGCCCCAAATAAAAAAATCTGAACCGTTGTCCATCAGCCACTCAGAAAAAAAAAATGAATCAGGAAGAACAAAATTAAATGTGGTCGATCTTTTGCATGCTAATGAAGGCAGTGCAGCTTTAGATCTGGCCACAGACAAGTCCATTACATTATCCAAAACAGATGAATGTTATACGTTGACCACAGGCATTTATGGTCCTTTACCATCAGGGACAATAGGTTTAATCTTTGGAAAAAGGGGATTCACTTGTCAAGCATTTTTGGTACATCCAGGTGTTATAGATGGAGATTGTAAAGAAGAAATTAAAATTATGGTATCCATATGGAAAGAGGTGACGATTAAGGCAGGGGATAAAATTGCTCAGCTGCTGTTTCCATATGCTAAGGGCAAGTCTACTCCAATACAAAAGGCAAGAGCATTTGGGGGTACTGAAAAAGGTGTATTTTGGCAAATGATGGTGAATGACCAGAGACCAAAATTAAAAGTACAAAAGAATGGAACTGAAATTGAAGGATTAGTGGACACAGGAGCAGATGTCACTATTCTATCTTACAATTCTTGGAATATAAAATGTTCATTTCAAACGTCCCTACACATTTTATTGGTATTGGTAAAGTATCCCATGTCAAATAAAGTGTACAATGGATTGAATGTGTTGGACCAGAAGGGCAAAAAGGAAAATTAAGACCTTATGTGGCTGACATACCTATAAATTTATGGGGAAGAGATCTTCTACAACAATGGGGTACTCAAATTAATATTCCTGCAATCCCAGAAACAGCAAATGATGAAATGATGGATGTACATGTGGAAGGTATTGATATGGGTACTCAAGAAATGAAAAAATGTGATTACCAACAAAACTTACAAAGATTAGATCTGATCAGGGAGAGCCTTTTAATAACTGAGACATAAATGTCTTCCTATGGTAAGTCTGATGTTCATAATATTCCATTCTTTCATTTAGCATGGATGGAGTTTATGCTTCAAATGGACTTACAAAATTAATCTATGCCTTTCTCCTTAAACTTAAAGAAAAAAAATTTATTTTCAGAGCCAAAGTCTGAATGACAACATCAAGACAAATAGGCCAAATGATTCAGCCTAACAGACTGCTTCAACTACTAATTTTTCAAAAAAAAGCATGCAAAGCAACTTTAAAAAGGGCTAGCCCAAAATGATTGATCATATAGAGATTAGATAACAAAAAGCTATAGCTGGCTATCCTGGGAATTGGCCAATATCTCAATTTTTAAAGAGTACCCAAAAAATATTTTCAACTTCATTCCCAGTAGGTGGAATGAAAAATTTTTTGTTGTCATATCTTATGTATTGTGATTGTTGTTCATGATGTTTGTGATGAATGGCTTAAGATGAGTTTGTCATTTGCCATGAATGGATATAATGAATGGAACAGTAAAGGTTGGAGTGGCATGGTCAGGTTTTTCCTCAGAATCTTCCCTTTCAGATTCTATTGAGAGATCATCTTGGAAAGCTGTTCTACTTCAGCCGGAGCACTCAGGACATCATGGATTCATATGGTTACAGTGAAAAAAAAAAGAGAGGAAAAAATATATATGGGTTGGAGTTAGGTATTTCTTTCTCTATTCCTTGTCTCTCTCTTTAAAAAAATATTTTGTTTATATTGTTAGAAATTTAAGATTCTGTTTATTGATACATGTTTATATAATAGAAATTAAGCTTATTGATAAGAATTTAAAATCATTTTGTTTGCTTGTCTTTTGATTGTCAAAAGATGTAAATACAGGGCTGGAGAGATGGCTCAGAGGTTAAGAGCACTGGCTGTTCTTCCCAGCAACCACATGGTGGCTCACAACCATCTACATTGAGATCTGTTGCCTGGGCATATATGTAGAGCAAATACTGTATACATAATAAATAAATAAATAAATAAACAAACAAACAAATGTTAAAAAAAGATGTAAATACAACTATGTATTGTGAGATGTTTAAGGTTATTTTAACTCTTGCTATAATGTACATTGATGAAAATTGAAAGTTATTTATGTATTGTACATAGACAATTTATTTACATTGTATATGTAGTTATGCTTGTAGATTTATTTATTTTACAAGAAAGGGGATATGTAGGGGTTGATAGATTATAATATAAATTAGATTTAGTAAATATCTAGGTTTCTGATACAGTCTCTTAATTCGGGGCATGAAGATCAACTTGGCTGTGAGCAATTAGCTTATCAGCTTATGGATGAAGTCAGGTGAAATGAGGGGAGTCTCTTTGGATTGAAAAACAAGGTTGAAGCCAGGTGAAACAAGGAAAGACTTTATGACCTGGCATTGTTTTCAACTGTTAAAGGGGAAGAGCCCAAATTAAGCTGAAGCAGGTGGAACAAGGAGTGATCCTATTTAAGGACAAGTGGATGAGCCCAGAGAGCTGTGTGATAAGGGCCCCCCCCATACGAGAGAGCTCCGAGAGTCCTGCTGGAGAAAATGCTGGTAGACCAATGGCCAGATCTCCCTGAGGCAGAAGGAAGCCGGTGAGCAGATAAAGCCTCAGCAAGACAGCAAAAGGCCAAGGACTAAACCCTGTGGCTCAGCTTTTGCCTAGAGGGGTTTGACCTGTCTGAACAGTGGCCTGAACAGAACTGTGGCCAGCTTTAAAGACTGAGGCAGAGCGGCAGAGTTGCTGAAACGAAGGAAGTAAGGTGGCCTACAGACGCTGAGGTCTCCCAGAGAGAAGAAAGCCTCAAGCCTTATTTAAGGTGAGACTGCCTTAGCCAATTTACCCTGAAGAACCTGCGTCTGAGATATTCCAGAAAAAGGACTGCTAAGTGCATTAAAGAGTCTACCCCAGAGACTGTGTTCCTGGCGACTGAGGACCTGCCCCAGAGACTGTATCCTTATGAAAATAGTTGTAATAGTTATCAATAGGTTTAGTGGTTAGGTCTTAGGGGTTGTAGGAATTTATAAGGGTTGTAGGCATTCATAGGGGTTGTAGGAATTTATAGGAATAGTAGTAAGTGTATTTGTTATAAGTAAGAGATATATTTGTTAATAAGTGGTTAATAATTAAAAAGAACGGTTACATCTCTTCAGTCCTAGGACCCACTTATTTGCAAGATGAAAATTTTATTAGGCTCACCATTCAGATGCTTTGGGCCTCCAAGGGTCTCGCTCCAGTGCTCAGTCCAATCCTGGCATTTTGGCCATCGATGATTTGGAAATCCAAAGTCTGCGCAGCTGAGTTGGACCAAAATGGTCCAACTCTGCCAAAAGGCGTATTTTGTCACACTATCCACCTATGTGGATCACTGAGGTCTCTGAGCAGGTGAAGCAGGAAGAGTGATGTGAAGCTTCTCAGCAAGATGAGGAGGAAGGCAGCCGTGACCCCGTGTGCACTTGTGATTTAAATCCTTTGTGTCATAATATGTCACAAAGATCTCGGTGCAAACTCCAACCTCTTGTTGCCATGTTTCCTGGCAGGCTTTTGCAAGGTATGCCCTCAGGATCAGCTTTTTGGTGGGCTTGTTTCAAGGCATGTCCTTCAATGTCAATCATATCCGGATGTAGCTGGATCCACTCATATCTTTTTACCCGAGATGCCTGTCTTTTTGCTATTCCAAAATCCCTATGCTACTAAATGCTATAACTAACCCCACCACACATGTGGCTTGCTGTACCTTCCAAGTCCTCAGATGAGTCTGTCTCCCTCTGAATCTCCTGGGGGAAAAAAAGAGCTTCCTCTGTCTCTTCACAGATATCCTTTCTTTCTCCCAGGAAGTCCCACCTTCCTTTTCTCTCTCTGCCCAGTTAGATGACCACCAGTGACTTTTATTATCTAATCAGAGAATGACTCAGGGCATAAACCAGATCTCAGAGCATTGAGATCCACATCTGAAAACCATGTATAAAAGCTTTCTCCAACAACAGTTAACCCAAATTTCTCTATAAGGTTGCAGTAGTCCCATCTTTTAATAGAAAGGGGGGTATATGGTAGATGTTAGGCCTTTCAATTTAGCATCTAGTAGCATAGGGATTTTGGATTGGCAAAAACTTGGTGTCCCTTTATTTGTTGATATGGGCAGAGCCAGTTATGGCTGGACAATATGCTCTTGAAAGGCATTGCTAAGAAACCTCTTAAGTCACACAGATGATGTCATTAACCGTGAGAAGCAATGGGAATCCTGGGAGATACTCCCCGAAAATCATGAGATGGGACCATACTGATGCACTGTTGTAGGGGTGTGACTTGAAAAAGCCCTTGAAAACACTGGTAAATATAAGCCAAAGATCCACATGGTCTCAGTGTCCTCTCTCTGCCCTTACCCATGGAAAAGCCATGCAGTCTCATACTCTCTGTCTTTTGCCTTCAACAGCTGGGAATCCACGCTGGGGAAGAGCATAGCAGGGTACGCCGTTGGCAGAGTCTGGACCACTATAATCCAAAGCAAAAACACGCCACAGATCTGCTATGAGAGAAACCTGCATTGGAGCCCCAGAGTGCCGGAAAGGTGATCAAGACATCTGGAATAGGAAAGCTGAGGGAGGGGCTGGAGAGATGGCTCATGGTTGAGAGAACTGACTGCCCTTCCAGAGAATCTGGGTTCAAATCCCAGCACTCACATGGTAGCTCACAACTGTCTGTAACTTTAAGATCAGACACTCTCACACAGACATATGTGCAGGCAAAATACTAATGCACATAAAATGAAGGTGAAAAAATAAAAGGAAAGCTGAGGGAGGCTGTGGAGGCAATTCTTGGCTGATTGAAAAGACTGTCCTTCATTGGCGGTCAGAACAGACTGACTTTATAAACTGGCCACAACTTGGTGGTGGATATAAACTGGCCTTACAAACTGGATGGACTTTAAACTTAAAAATTCCTACTTGATGGGATTGCCATAAACCAGGGAGACCTTGGAAGCAATTCTTGGCTGATTGAAAAGACCGCCCTCCATGGCAGTGGGAACAGGCTGACTTTATATGGCTAAAACTTGGTGAAGAAACTTTAAGTGGATGGACCTTAAGCTTAAAAATTACTACTTGATGGGATTTCCATAAACCAAACCATCCTACATGGATCCTCACCACGAGTATTAATATCCTTTAATAAACTTAAAATAATTTTAAGTGTTTTTTATAGGTATTACAGTGATTTTAGCTATTAAAGTATTTTTATATAAATTATAGATTTTAGATTTAAGGTTGGGGGTTATAGGCTTTAGGTATTCTATAGGTGATTGCTAAGTATTAATAAATATGTGTGGTAAATAAAGTATTCTGTTACAATATTTGTTGTTAATTTCTCCCAAATAGTTGCTACAAGCTCTTTGCCAATTTTCATTGATTACCCATAATGACATAATCTCAGCATTAGTATAAGGCATTATGGTTTCTGTTGAGTCTGTTCCTGATAATTGACAACTAACTATTCTTCTTTTTTATAATTAAATCCAGAAACCTTTCCTATATAAGTCTTTAATATTTTACTTTGTATGTTACTAAGATCTATTCTAAAATACTATCTTCTCTTTGCATAATGAACTCAGTAGGAGGATGCGTTGAGGGCAAAACAACCAAAATACAGTTCCCTGTGAAGTCTCTTGAAGACTCTGGGTTGTTGGGGAACTTTTAACTATTAGCAGCACTGAGGCCACCTGACAGCTGAATAACCTAGAGATTCCTCGCAGTGTGGACCCTCTGGTGGAAGATGAGCTGTGATCGCTGAATGAAGCCCTCATAGCAGATGCTGCAGATATAGGGCCTCTCCCCAATGTGGACCCTCAAGTGCATGTAGAAGAATGAGGACTAACTGAGGCCCAGCCTACACTGCTCACACTTGAACGCCTTCTCTCTGGTGTGAATTATCTGATGGACTTGGAGATTGGACTTCTGGGTGAAGGCTTTCCCACATGTGTCACATTTGTAGGGCTTCACTCTGCTGGGACTGATGGTGTGAGGCCTTACTGAACTGCTTCTGAGATAAACTGCATTTGAACGGCTTCTCGCCAGTGTGGTGTGGACACTCTGATGAGCCTGCTGAGTTGGAGCATGACTGAAGCCTTTCCCAACCTCCTCCAATGTATGGGGTTTCTCTCCCGTGTGGACTCTGGTGACTGTGAAGGCTCAAGCTCCAGTTGAACCACCCCCCATACATGTCACTTCTGTAAGGTTTCTCCCTGGTGTGAACTCTGATGAGCTTGAAAATTCGATCTCCAACTGAAGTGCTTCTGAAAACACATTGCATCTGGGTGGTTTATCATCAGTGTGAACTCTCTGGTGGTCTTGAAAATGTAAACTCTGACTGAAGCCTTTCCCACACACATTGCAGGAAAATGGCTTCTCTCCTGGACAACCTGGTGGCTTTGGAAGCTTGAGACTGAACTGAACCCTTCCCACAGTTTTCACATTTATAGGCTTCTCTCCTATGTGGACCTGCTGATGGCTGTGAAGGAATAGTATTATCTGAATAAGTAGGAAGTGCAGAGCAAGCAGCTTCCAAAAACATGGATGACTGCCTGAACAGTCCCCAATATATCTCTATAATGTTGGAGCATCTTCAACCTTCTGGCCAGTATAACTGACCTATTTGTGAAGTAGGATTTATGAAGGACTTGGTTACCTTGTCTTGGCAGTCGACTTTGCCTTTGTCCATGTATGCCCACTTCAGACAGCATTTCTGTCTGCAGAGGGAGTAGAACATTTTCTTTTCCCAGTGGATAGCTTGCCACAATACAAGCCATTTCCTAATGGAGATTCTTTGATGCTCATCTTGAATGGGGTGCTGCCAGGGGCTGATGCATGTTAAATCAAAAAAAAAAAGCCTTAAATTAATAAAAGCATCCTCAAATGCCTTAAATCCTTCTATAGGTATCTGATGTTTTTGAAGACCATCTATCTAGCTGTCTGTCTGTCTGTCTATCATCTATCGCATCAGAATAAGCAAACGTTACTTGTTTTTAGCTATTTACTGTTTACCCAAGCATATTTCTTGGATAAACTAGACTAGTATCAGACATGACCATAAGTCCCACTGACTGACAACTAACTTGCATTACTTAATTATCCTAGTTCATAATAGCAGCTTTAAAAGACTGGAACCACACCTTTCTTTTTTAAAAAAAGATTTATTTATTTTTATGTATATTAGTGTTCTATCTGCATGTTCACCTACATTCTAGAAGATTGTATGCCACCATATGGTTGCTGGGAACTGAACTCAGGACCTCTGGAAGAGCAGTCAGTGTTCTTAGCTACTGAGCCATCTCTCCAGCCCCCAGACCTTGCATTTTTAAATGTGTAGCAAAGGTACAATACCTTATACAGGAGTTGAAACATACATATATTATGTTGTAACAAAAATAACCTTAATTTTTGTATCAATATACAAAAATTTATACAAATGTAAACAAAACAACCTTATTTGAAAATAGCAATAGCTCTGAGTTCAAGAGAAAAAACAACAATCTACTCTTTTATCCTAATATTCCTATATGATATTTCTGTATTCTCCCCTCTGCCCCACCCCCTTCTTTTTCGAGACAGGGTTTCTCTGTGTAATAGTCCTGGCTGTCCTGGACTCACTTTGTAGACCAGGCTGGCCTCTAACTCACAACAGAGAGATCCACCTGCCTCGCCTCCCGAGTGCTGGGATTAAAGGCGTGCACCACCACGCTCAGCCCTGTGAGGGTCTAGCCCAAGGCTTATGAGCAGCAGCAGCTGGGAGCTGTGCCCGAGAAATTCTCTGACCTGTGGAAGCACAAATGCCAAACTAGCACACAGTCTGACCAGTGTCCAGAACCATGCAAGGCTTGGGGGTGAGGGGGACATCATTGTTAAGGAACTGTTTCTCCCTGTCTTCCCAGTCACCACTACAGCTTCTATCTTAAAGAGACAGCGTACCTTTCACCTGGGATATCTGTAATCTAAACTCAGATTCTAAGTAAGTTCTTGCCCCATGTTGGGTGCCAAAATGTAAAAGGAATTTTATTATTCTGTATATATTAGATTTACAACAAGCCCTAAGGACTAGAGCTGGGCAGATATCAACCCCCTAAGCTAATTTTTCTGCTTCCCTGGCAAAATCCCCATAACACTTGCATATGTTCCATTTGGGCTGCTTCGGCTCCTTGCAGGCTGGTCCTCACTGCAAGGTACTCTTGGCCATGGGGTAGTCCACACTACCCCATGGAGATTCCTGTCCCTGCTATTCCATCTGAGTCATTCCTTATGGTACCTCTCCAACCCCAAGCAGGGGACCGTCTTCCCTATCTATCTTTCTCCTGCCCAGCCCAGGCTGCCAGCAACTTTACTAACCAATCAGGGATAATTTGGGGGAATAAGGTTTACACAACATCATTTGTGTATGTAAGAATTTTTCCTCGGACAGTAAGCAGATCTTGGGGGTAAGCAAGTAACATTTGAATACATAGCAGCTCCAGATCCACCCCAACAGCACCCTGCTCCTTTCTGTCTCTCTTCATCTCCATCTGCCTGGAAGTTCCAGCTCCAATTGCCAGCTTTTTATTATGCAAAAAGCCACATTCCTTATTCACATAGTAGGCTGGGGAAGTGACATTTACATATCCTGCTTGCCAAGAGTAGCAGACTTCAAATAATAATTAAGAACACGTCCTCTTAGCTAGAAAATACAATATTTGTGGGTCACACCAACAGGTCAGGAACCAAGGACTGAATTCTACAATTATTTGTACAAAGTTGCAGAGCTGCAACTATGGATATTTTGTTCTTTTGGATCTTAACAAACATCTCAATAATTATGAAAAATGCTTTGGCTTAGTTGAGCAGTGGTGGCACATGCCTTCAATCCCAGCATTTGGGAGGCAGAGGTGGGCAGATCTCTGAGTTTGCGGCCAGCCTAGTCTACAGAGTGAGTTCCAAAACAATCAGGGATACATAGAGAAACCCTGTCTCAAGAAAACAAAACTAAAAAGAAATTTTTTCTTACCTTCTCTGAGGGTGGAGCTCCCGAGAGTTGGGTGCCAGTTGTGGGGGTCTCTGCACACCCCATGCTTAGCAGAAGAATGATTACTGTGAAGCAATTAGGACTCAGTAACCTGTGTTGGCTTAAACTTCTACAGTCTGAACCCAGGGAGGTTATTCTAAACACATTTAATAACAGAACTTAGAAAAAAGCTTCCTGGTGTAACACAGTCCTGAGTGCATGATGAGACATAATTACATTGGAATTCTTCTCAAAGTACATGTCTGCATCAATATACAAACATCAATAACAATTAAACATTTTTGACTTAATACTTTTTGGTCTAAAAGTAGATTCAATAATCTTCCCTTTAACTTATTATTCTTATAACCAATCCCTTTAAAACAATAGCCAACATCTATCACTCATCTTCAGCCAAAATCTTCAAGAGCTTTCCCCCTGTCAAACATGATTTCCACAGTTTGGATGGAATACATAGCTTTTTGTTTCCTGTTGAGACAAGAGCATATTCTCCTCCACAATGCAACAGGTTTCCTGTCTTCCATTTTGGAATTGGGACCTTTATATGCTGATCTAATTCATCAGTTATTACTTGTCTCAGTTAAAAATTTTTAAATCAATAAATCATTATTTAATCTATTTTGGGTCTTATTATATCCTCCTTCTGTTTTATGACATTTTAAAAATTATTGTTAGATCTTTTCATAATTGTTTGACCTATAGGATTATCACATATCTTTAACAGGTTTCATGGCATAATGTCTAAAAAATTGTTGTATTCCAATGAATATGCATGCTGAAGCACCATCAGCTCCAATTTGCCAAGGCATCTCCAAGACAGTCACCATCTTTGCATGCTACGATTCTTTGCATGCTAAGAGAAACAAACTCAATTGGAAGATAGATGCACTGATTCATTGTGTCTTCCATCTTTTTCAAGATAGAAAATAATCTTCTTTAATCTCAAAACCTCTCCTAAGGACTTTACTTTCTTAGACCCAGCTTCCCTTTTATAACTTACCAGTTCAGATGCTTGAGGCCTCTCAGTCTGTCTCTGGCTCCTGCTTCCAGAGAGAGGATATTCTGTCTCCCTCAAGGGATCCTGTAGCCAGCAGAAGCCCCTACTCAAAGGGATTTAGCTTCCTTGCTTGGCTGGGAAAGTTTGGCTTTGAGAAACTTGCTTGTGTTAAAGAGAGATTCCTTCCCTCTTTGTGTTTTTCTTCAGCCTGCTGGAGGTCCTTGCTGGGCGGGGGCGGAGGGGGGCTTTAATTTCCTGCTTTGTTTTTCTCTTTCAGGGTACAACTCTAGGAGACTGCTGCTTAAGTTTAGATTTTTACACGTTTTTGCTAGTTTGTGTAAGTTATGCTCCATGTTCGGCGCCAAGATGTTAGTGTGACTTTATTTGTGTTTAAATGTTGCTCATTTTGTCTATTAACCCGTCTATCACCCAAATAATTGAGACTCTATTATATTATTTGTTGAACAGGCTTCACAACACAAAAAATTGAGCAGTTATTACTCTATTCTTAACCCACTAAAATAATCTTGCTTCCCCCCAGCATAAATCTCTGACATACTTGCACTTTCTGGCTTTCCTGCTGCAGCTGAATCTCTCTAGATCTCTCCTCTCCTCAGCCTCTGCTGATAATTCCCCTACTTCCTCTCTTTAACTTGTCCTCTCCTGGAGGGCAGGAAGTCCAGCCCTAATCTCTTCCCTGCTTAGTGACTGGCTGTAAGCTGCTTTATTGGCATATCAGCGGACAATTGGGGAGCAGTGTTTACAAAACATTCAGACTGGAGATCCTAAGTACAAGGATTCTAACCAGATATGGAAGGATATAGAAATCAGCATTTAAATTACACAGTAACCTTATGCCACAGCTATTAGTGCAAGACCTTGATCCAGAGTTAACTTTTTTTTTTTTTAATGACTAGCAGAGGCCACCACTTCTCTTAGACAGGTAGGCCATCTGTGGCTACAGAGCCCAATCATTGGGAAAGGTATGTCACAAGGCATTTCCATGGTCCCAAAGTGTGAGTTAAAGTATATTTTGTAATGTCTTTTGTTTTATAGACAAGCAGATGAAAAAGTCTTGAGATATCTGGAAGTGTAAGGGCTAGAGCCAAAGTCAGAGCTATTTTGGGTTTTTGTTGTACTGTTTTGGGTTGTTTTTTTTTTTGGTTAATATTTATTATTTATTTTATGTGCATTGGTGTTTTACCTGCATGTATGTCTGTGTGAGGGTGTCAGATATTGGAGTTACAAACAGTTGTGAGCTGCCATGTCGGTATTGAGAATTGAACCCAGGTCACCTGGGCGAGCACTCAGGGCTGTCAACCTAACCCTAACAGAGACTCTTAACTGGCCTGCAGCTCACAATTCAGCTAGGCTGACTAGCCATCCAGCCCCAGGGATCTTTCTGTCCCCAGCTCCCCGATTCAGGGGTTACAATCACACACCACAACACATGGGGTTTTGGTTTGTGGGGTTTTTTTTTTAATGTGGGTACTGGGCCTAGAACTCAGGTCCTAAAGCTTGTAAAAGAAGCACATTACCTCTTCCCAGCCTGACTGTGTGTTTACAAGCATGTGCAAACCCACGCGGGTGAGTGCAGTTCCCACAGAGGCCTCAAGATGGCGCCAGATCCCATGGACATGAAGTTAGTGGCAGCCATTGCTGCCACAAAGGTGCTGGGAACTGAAGCAAGGTCCTCTCAAAGAGCAGCCAGTGCTCTGAGGTGCTGAGCTGACATCTTTACGGCTCCTCTGGAAACAGCCTCTAGATTAGTGGTTCTCGATCACACATCAGATATTTACATTATAATTTATAACAGCAGCAAAATCACAGTTATAAATTTGCAACGAAAATAATTTTATGGTTGGGGATCATCACAAAGTGAGGAAATGTATTAAAGGCTCAAAGCATCAGGCAGGTTGATAACCGCTGCTCTAGATTTACAATAAAAGTGCTACATTGTCTGCACCCACTCCATGGCAGACAGAAAAGTGACAGGACTGCAGCAAGGACTGAGGTGGGGGGTGCTATCCTGTAGACACCTCCGTGAAGCCTTCCGGGTATCGAGAAGGTGGGGTCTGCTGCTCTTTCGGAGGGCTGGGGCTTGTGCAGCAGGCGGGTCCAAATGGATCCAAATAGGAAGTTATCATTAGAAGGTTGCTGTCTACAACCTGGCTGCTACTCCAGGCCTGCACAGGAGGGAGTGATGTAGATCCACGTTTCTCAGAGAAAGAGACCTGCAGACTCAGGAGGCCACCTGCACCAAGGGCCAGCAGCCAGGTGAGTAAGGAAAGAGACTGAGGGCTCCAGGCCCAGTGGAGTGTGGTGACTGTAATTCAGGCACAAAAAGTCACAATTCCTGAATGCCCCAAAGTGGGCACTAAAGGGTGCCGCCCATCATCTGCTGTCACCTCATGCTAGACACATAAAAGCACACTGTCCCACACTGAAGATGTGCTCTACCTGCTGAAAAAGAAACTTCACTAGAGCAGCAATACCTAGAGCCACCATCCCCGGTCTCTAGGTCTCTAGATTGTCTCTTTTCAATAGAACCTTCTGGAATTATGTTATCCAATGTGATCGCCATTAAATGGAAGTGGCCAGCAAGTAAAAAAACAGAAATGACCGGGGGTGGGGGGGATGACCAGCCACTGAGAATAGATGAAAAATCCTGCACCAAGGGAAAGGGAGAACTCTCTAGACGCTTGAAAATTCAACAAACTGGCAAAACCCTCCCACCACTCCAGGACTCAAGAAGTACCCATCCCTGTGACCTGCAACCAGTGAGTTCCACTTTGGACTCCCTACATATACCATTATAAGATAATAAACTCATGTTACTCTAAGACACTCACTTTTAACAGTTCATTCTAGCAAACAGGAAATGGGAATGCTGACGATTCCCAGGGAGGGGAAGTTACACACCCTGATGATTGGCAGTATTCAAATAAGCCCCTCAGTGGACTTCCGCAGACCTTGATCTCACACAACCAGTGCCTTAGGGGACACTGAGACAAATATGCTTGGGACTAAAATAGGGGGGGGGCAAGAAGCCCTGCCATCGAGGCTAGTTCTTCAGAGAGTTTTTTTTTTTTTTTTGGTTTTTCGAGACAGGGTTTCTCTGTGTAACAGCCCTGGCTGTCCTGGACTCACTTTGTAGACCAGGCTGGCCCCTAACTCACAGAGATCTGCCTGCCTCTGCCTCCCAAGTGCTGGGATTAAAGGTGTGCGCCACCACGCCCGGCAATCTTCAGAGAGTTTAAACAGTACATGATGATTTACCAATATACTGGGCACTACACCCTTTCACTTCATGGCCCCCTCCCCACTGAGACCCGGTTTTATGTATCCCAGGCTGGCCCCAAACTGGATATATACTTGAGAATGACTTTGAACCCAAGATCCCTGTTCCCACTTCCCCAATGCTAGAATAACAGGCTTGTACCACCACACCACTCATTACTGACAGAATGGTGACTCCTCCACATTCATATGCCAAAGTCCTACACCAAATGTGACAACATTTGAAGCTCCCTGGGACTGGAGGGACGGCTCAGTAGTTAGGTATACATGCTGCCCTTGCAGAGGAGAGGAGTTCAACTCCCAGCACCTACACTGGGCAGCTCACAACTGTGATTCCTGTGTCCCCTGTGACTTCAGGGAATCCAGGACCTCTTCTGGCCTCCTCAGGTCCTACACGCACAAACCCCCAAATAGAAACACACCTACACATAAAAATAAATCTCTAAAATCAATTTAAAGATCAACAGAACCAATGACAAATCCTATATATGTACATATATATCATATACATTTTTATTACATATAACATAATTATATTATGCATATAATATATTATATGTACTTTTTCGGTGTGTGGCTTTACTTCCGACCTCAGATTTTCAGGTATCTTAGTCTATTACATTGCCACCTTGTGACAGGGGAATAATAGGAAAGGGTGGTGTTGTGGTCAGTGTGAGCTGGATTATGCTGCAATAACAATCGGCCCCATGCTGTCCCCAACTTGAAAAGCTTGTAAGGTTTATTTTCCCCCTCCCACAAGTTTATCTCAGGTGGAAAGGTTTGACAAGGGTCAGGAGAACTTGGCTGCATGTGGACATCTTCAGAAACCAGGGGCCGACAGAGATAGTCATTGTAGCCGGGAAAAGCAGGGAGCATGGAACTTCACACACTGACTTTTGTAAACTCCAACTTGGAGGTATGGCTTCTACTCACTTTTCATTAGCTGAAGCAAATCACGTGGTACAGAATCCTGAAAGGGGGATGCAAATGTGCAATTCTACTCTGCCCAGAAGAAAGAGCCCTGGAGCACTGTAGACAGAGAGCATCTTGGGAATGGCACCTTGATCTGCCTCCACTGACAGAAATGTCTAGGCAGGCATGCCCTACTTTGTTTGTTTTTCCAGGACTCCATATGTCCAGCAGACACCGGACCAGAGCAGGGAGGAGGCTGAGACAAACTGCAAGTGTCAATAGTTGAGTAGAGGGTATCCCCCGCAGGGGATGGTCGTAGACTGAATAGGGCAGGTTAGAGACCAGGAGGGGAGTAGCATCCGTTCGTGAATTCCACACGTATTCACTGAGCACCTGCTGGATACAGCACTGTTTTACGTTCCAGGAGACATCTATAACCAAAACAGAAACCTCTGCCTTGCGGAGCTGAACTCCCTGCAAGACTACCAGACAATCATAGGTGGGGACGATACCACAGAGGTGACAGGGTTGGGAAGGGAAGTAACAAAACAAGTGTTCTAACCACTAAGATATTTGTGCTTAAATATTCATAAACTAAAAACAGGCTGGCAAGATGGCAGTGGGCAAAGGGGCTGGCTGCCAAGCCTGATGGCCTCAGCTTTGATCCCTGGTACCCACACAATGGGAGGAGACTGACTTCCACAAGCCGCCCTGGAATTTCAACATATATGCAACAATAAAAAAATGTAACTAGAAAAAAATTACAGAGAAATTGGAAAGAAGGCCAGGTGTGGTGGCGCACGCCTTTAATCCCAGCACTCGGGAGGCAGAGGCAGGCAGATCTCTGTGAGTTCAAGGCCAGCCTGGTCTACAAAGTGAGTCCAGGACAGTCAAGGATATACAGAGAAACCCTGTCTCGAAAAACCTAAAAAGAAAAAAAGAAAGAAAGAAAGAAAGAAAAAGGAAATGGGAAAGAAGAAAAGGAAGAGTGTGAAAGAAGCCATTCTTGGATCCAGGAACCTTATCATTCCCATACAATTCAGTACATAGGTGTCCATGCTGAGCCAGCAGGAACAGAAACAGCCAACAGGCCACCCAGCACAAACCCACCCATCATCCACAAGGCTCAACTCTCACACCCCTTCTTCCTCTCCCCAGCCTCTCCCATCTCCCTTGCTTTTGTCCTCTTCTGAGCACTCAGAGCAGAATCTGATGCCTCTGGCCAAAACACCCAATGGTGATAGGCCTCTGTCTTCAGGAGCCATGCTGTCATCCCTGAACCTAAAGTTCCTTGTCCCTACAGCCCAGCCTGGACCAGGAAGCTCTCTTCCTCTGTGGTAAGAGTTTTGTTTATATAAAACAAAACAAAACCAAAATGGTTATGAGAATGTTTTTGTTTAAACCCAGGTATGAGGAAGCTTCAGTTAAAACCACAGGTGTAAACTATTAGCTAGCCTAGTGAGCTGGCAGGGGCAC
>CAJQZJ010026257.1:3643734-3672870 GCA_907164525.1 Lophiomys imhausi | reverse complement strand
GGCAGGGGCACGGCTTAGCCACCTGCAGCACCTGTACTTGGAGGACTTGAGCGATAAAATGCCAGAGGAGAAAAGGGGGTGCTACAAAGAAAGAGGGTGCTGCTCCTCCAAACTGCAGCTGGCTCTTCCTGCTGCTGTTTCTTGGTTTATGAGTTTGCTGGACTGAGATCAGTATTGTGACAAAAGAACCCAACAACCCTAATCAGCAGGAAGTAGCTCAAAAAGAGACCGATCCCCATTTTCCCTTTAACCTTCCATCTCTCCCACTTAGTGTTGGGGAGTTGGAAGGAACGAGGGTTGGAAGGGAGGCTGAGGCTGAAGCTTTTTAAAATATCCAATGTCTTACCTTACGTCTGGGTGCAGCCTGTAGCAAGTGGCTTTTATTATTATTAATTATACACCTTATTTTACTGTACTTAATTTATTGTGGTTAATACCTCTACCTCCCTTCCTCCACCCCTTGTTCCTTCCAACCCCCCAACCCTAAGTGGGAGAGAAAGAAGGTTAGAGGGAGAAGGGACATAGGTCTCTTTAGGCTACTTCCTGCTGATTAGGGTCATTGGATTCTTTGGGGGTAAAACCAGTCTCATTAGAAGTCCAGCAAACCAGGAGACAGCAGCAGAGAGAACAAGCAGCAGTTTGGGGGAGCCCCAGCAACTGGGAGAGCAGCAACCTCTCTCTTCTTTGTAGCCCTTTTCTTTGTTGAGCTTTCTCCTACTTCTTTGTAGAGCCTTTTCTATCACTTCTCTGTAGAGCCTCTTTACTCTTCTTTGGTAAGCCCATTTTTTTATTTCTTTGTGGAGCTCCTCTCTTTTCTCTTTGTAGTCCCCTTCTCCTTGGGTCTCTGGCTTTTCCTCTCTCCAAAGTCCTCAGAGTTAAACTTGCTCAGCTGGTTAAGCCACACCCCAGCTAGCTCATGAGACAGTTAATACTTTACAGCTGTCTTAAGCAGCCCACCTGGGATTAAACAAAAACATTCTCACAACTGGTTTTAATAAACTCCTACCACAGGAGGTAGAGTATTAAGCCCAGTAAAAATAATTGGAAGCTATAATAAAACAAAAATATCAATAAAAGCTACCATGTTACACGCCTCCTCGCCTCCACCTCTCCTGGTCTGTCTTCCTCTTTCTGACTAGGACCAGCCATAGCCCCCCAGTGCCTTTAATATAAACTTCTCAAGATAGGTATGGGGTGCACGCCTTTAATCCCAGCACTCGGGAGGCAGAGGCAGGCAGATCTCTGTGAGTTTGAGGTCAGCCTGGTCTACAGAATTTGTTCCAGGACAGCCAGGGCTACACAGAGAAGCCATGTCTCTAGATGAATAAATAAGAAAAGAAACTTCCTACAGCCTGCAAGTTTGAATCCTGGGGGGGACTTTTAGTTTAGTTTAGTTTTACTTTTTCGAGACAGGGTTCCTCTCTGTATCCCTGGCTGTCCTGGATTCACGTTGTAGACCAGGCTGGCCTCGAACTCACAGAGATCCGCCTGCCTCTGCCTCCCGAGTGCTGGGATTAAAGGTGTGTGCCACCACACCCAGGCCTTTTAGTATTCTTTATCCCTTTCCCCCCACTTTGTGATCCACAAGGACTGAACTTTCTTCTGCACCCCAAAACTCAAAAGTGGATCCTCCTCTCCCTCTGCCTGTAACAAAGTAAACAAACAAACAGGATAAAGGCACAAAATGTGACAGTTTTGGTCCGAAGTAATTGTCAATGAGGATGGGATTCCAGGTAGTAAGGTTGTTAGTGCACAGGTGATTCCACTAGCCTAGCCTCAGAGACCTGGCAACAGCTTATACTATCACCTGCTGCTGCCACCATGTGTGGCCTTGTTTAAAAGGACCTGCCCATAATCCCTGCTCTCTGTGTGTTCTTTGTTCCCTCCACTGTTCTCCCTTCCCTCCAATAAATCCTTATACTAGATTTGCCCTGTGGCATAATTCCTCAGAGGATTCCTTGGCATGGGCCTGCCTGGTACACTGCTGCATCATTATATTACATAACATTGGTGCTGAGACTCCTAGGCTCTCCTGGTGTCTGTGCTCCTTCTGGGGGAGGGGGAGGTGGGTAAGCCACACACCGGGACCCTATTTCCACCCTGCTGCCACCTGCAACAAATCTGCCTTCAGGCTCACTGATCACTCATGACCCCATCCACCAGTGACAATTAGGTAAGTTTCCCTTTTGGTCTGTGTAAACATTTCCTTGTAACTCCCACAGCTCCTCTAGGCCCTCATGGCTTTTGTAACTCTGTTCCTCAATCCTTTCCTGTGGATGGGCCCTTCTATGAGAGCTCAGTTTTTCGACTTTTGGCCTTTACAGAAGCCCTGGTCCCAGATGCCAAGTCTCTTCTGCCTTAGCCAGGCTAAGCCATTGACCCTGGATGAGTGTGGTGACTACCCACTTAATGGCTTTATCTTTGTTTTGTCCTCTCTGAGTCCTGGGAATGCCCATGACTACAGGCTGACATTTTTCTTCCCCTCTCTTATCCATGGGAACAGTGTCCTCCATATCCTCTCTTAGAAAGCCTCCAGCCTCTACATCTGAAACCCGACCTGAAAGGTCCTAAATTTATTCACCTTTCTAATAAAATTTCTAATATTATTCAGGACCTTTACAAATACTACCCAAGCGATTAGGGAAACATGAAAAAATATCTTTCCTTTTCCTCACTCCTAGCCCTGTTTCTTTCTGCCTGGTCTCCCAACGTTCTAATGTGCTTTGTTTCTAATTGTGCTAAAACTGTATACATCCAGTCTTCTGAATAAAGGAAAGAAGGCCCCCTTTCACGGTCTGTGGTCATACTGAAAATCAAGATCTAGTGAGCTTTTGCCCTTCTGCTTGACAGAAGGTTTCTGCCCTCCCTAAGTTGGCCTTAGGACACCTGTGTTATCATTTGACAGGTGTCAGAAGGATCATGAGGTTTCTGTCTTCCCTGAGCTCACCTTAAAGTGTTCATGCTTTTAACCCAACATTTTCCAAGCCTCTACTATGACACGTAGATGTAGGTCTGTTGCCCTTTTCTACAGTGTGGATTTCAACAGAGATCACAAACGATGATGCTAACATGTCTGGTTTGTCTCTTTTCATAAACTTAAGATTTTTGTGGACTGGAGATGTCTCAGCAGTTAAGAGCACTGGCTGCTCTTCCAAAGGAAGAAGTCCCAGCACCCACATCAGTTCACAACTGTAATTGCCAGGAATAGCAGTATGTCTTTATAAGTAAATTTGGACTGTATAACTATCTTAATTTGGGTTTTACTGCTGTGAAGAGACACCAAGACCAAGGCAACTCTTATAAAGAAAACATTTCATTGGAGTTGGCTTACAGTTTCACAGGTTCAGTTCATTATTATCATAGTAGGAAGCATGGCAGCCTGCAGGCAGACATGATGATGGAGAAGTTGCTGAGAATTCTGTCTTGATCCACAGGCAGCAGAAGGGCACTGTGGAGGCATATGCAGGCAGTCTGGAGCCTCCCATCAACACTGGGCAGAGCCTTACCATAGGAGGAAATTTCAAAGCCACTGCCAGTGACATAAGTCCTCCAACAAGGCCACACCTCTAAACAGTACCACTTTCCACAGGCCAATCATTCAAACACATGAGTCTGTGGGGGCCAAACTTATTCAAACCACAATAACCAAACTAATACGTTCTCATCCATGCCATATGCAAGGATGACATGACGAATTCTGAAGATTTAGTAGCCAACAAGATTTATTGGCTATGCATGGCTGAAGTTCTGACAGGAGACATTTAAATATCTCAGTCTCAGAGCTGTGCCTATGCGGAGGGGTCAGGCATGTGTGTGACCTGCTGGTGCTTTCTTCATGTCTGCAGCCAAGATCGTAGTGTCGTATGCCTGTAATATGCTTTATATAATGAGATGCCAAAATTGCTTCATTTTACCTGGGACATAGGCAGGAACATTCTGAGTTTAAATCTGTACAGTGGTCCAATAATTGCCATAACTTCCGAGAAATACATAATTAAAGAACTAGCTTTACAACTTAAAGCAGTTGTTGCTCACTGAAATCCTGAATATGTGTCTATGGTATGGTGCACATATTTTCACTTGTCAAACTCTGCAAAACGATACACATCCATTTGTCCAATTTTATCCCTTTGAGAACACATCCCTACAGATAATGTGGTTTGGTTATATAAAGAACAAGTAGGACATTTTCTTATGATTTCCTTGACATATTGTCAAGTGATAGAAAAATCCCTTTAGGGCCTTTGCTGTTAACATAGTGTTTCTTATGACATTCTGAAGCTTCTAGCATATTTTCTATCCATAGCTTATTAATTTCATCATTACCATGTGCTAGAGGGCTGAGTAGAATGGCACGGGATTTGATGTGTGTTACATACAATGGATAATTTCTATTTCTGATCACTTGTCATAGTTGAAAAAACAATGAAGTTAATTTTAAATCATCCTAAATAAGTTCAAAATTTTCTATATGCAAAACAACTATTTCCATATAAGTCAGTAACTATATTAAGAGATCTAGGAAAATCTAACAATACTGTAAGAATGGCATAGAACTGAGTTTTTGAACTGAAGCATAGGAGCTTTGAATTACTTTGTTTTCTGAGTTATAATTAGTCATTCCAAACTTATTTGAATCAGTATGAATCAGTATAAAATGTATGTGCTTCAGGAATTGGTGTTTTACTATACGGGGGAGAATCAAATTCTTTTTATAAACTGAAGATGCTTGCTTTCAGAATATTTGTGGCTAATTTCTCCCACAGAGTTGCTACAAGCCCTTTGCCAATCTTCACTGATTACCCTTAACAACATAATTTCAGCATTATTATGAGACACTACGATTTCTGTTGGGACCGTTCCTGACAATTAACAATTCTTCCTTTTATAATTAAATCAGAAACCTTTTCTATGTAAGTCTTTAATTTTTTACTTGGTTTGTATGTTAAGATCCATTCTAAAATACTACCTTCCCTTTGCATAATGAGCCTAGTAGGAGAATGAGGGCAAAATAACCAAAATACAGCCCCCTGTGAGGTCGACAGAAGCCTCTGGGTTTTGGGGGAGCTTAACCATCAGCAGCATGGAGCCCACCTGGCAGGTCAATAAAGCTAGAGATTCCCTGCAGTGTGGACCCTCTGGTGGTAGATGAACTGTGATCTCTGACTGAAGCCCTTAAAGCAGATGCCACAGATATAGGGCTTCTCTCTGGTGTGGATCCTCTGGTGTTTGTAGAAGGATGAGGCCTGACTGAAGCCTTTCCCACACTCCTTGCATGTATAGGGTTTCTCTCCTGTGTGGACCCTTTGATGATCAACAAGATGTGAGTGCTGACTGAAGCCCTTAGGGCAGATGCTGCAGATGTAGGGCCTCTCCCCAGTGTGGAGTCTCTGGTGCCTGTGGAAGGATGAGGCGTTACTGTAGAATTTCCCACACTGCTGACATGTGTAGGGCTTCTCTCCAGTATGGACCCTCTGGTGTTTGTAGAAGGATGAGGACTGACTGAAACCCTTCCCGCACTGTTCACATGTGTAGGGTTTCTCTCCTGTGTGGACCCTCCGGTGTACACTTAGCGCCGAGCACCATCTGAATTCCTTCCCACACTCCTCACACTTGAATGGCTTCTCCTCGGTGTGAATTATCTGATGGACTTGGAGATTGGATCTTAGGCTGAAGGCTTTCCCACATGTGTCACATTTGTAGGGCTTCTCCCCAGTGTGCACCCTTTGGTGGGACTGGAGGTGCGAGGGCTGACTGAATCCTTTCCCACACCCCACACACTTATAGGGTTTCTCTTCCTTGTGAACTCTCTGATGAGTGTGAAGGATTGAGGTACTTCTGAAGCACTTCCCACACACATCACATATATATGGTTTTTCCCCAGTGTGAACTCTCTGGTGGATTTGAAAATCCGCACTTCCACTGTAGCCCTTCCCACACACGTTACAGTGAAATGGCCTCTCTCCTGTATGGAGTCGCTGGTGTACACGGAGGCTAGAGGCTAGACTGAAATGCTTCCCACACTCTTCACATTTATATGGCTTCTCTCCTGTGTGGACCCGCTGATGTCTTTGAAGTTCCCAATTCAACCTGAAGCACTTCCAACACTTTTCACACTTGTAAGGTTTCTCCCAAGTGTGGACTCTTTGGTGTTTGTGAAAGTTCGAGCTACAGCTGAAGCTTTTACCACAGTCTCCACACTTAAATGGCTTTTCTCCTGTGTGAATTCTCTCATGGGCCTGGAGGTTTGACCACTGTGTGAATTCCTTCCCACACACCTCACACTTGTAAGGTTTCTCTCCAGTGTGCACTCGGGAGTGGATGCTGAGTTCTGAGCTTCGGATGAAGCCTTTCCCACAGCTGTCGCACCTGTAGGGCTTCTCCCCCGTGTGCACTCTCTGGTGAGTCTTAAGATTTGAGCTTCGACTGAAACTCTTGCCACACTCATGACACCAATAGTGCTTTTTCCCTGGATGGACACTTTGTTGAATGGGGACACTGGAGCTATGTCTGGTGTCCTCGTTTGTACTACATACAGGGGACTTCTTTCCTAAGAGGACCTGCTGATGGCATTCCAGAATGGGATGGTCAATGAAGGCTTCTTGACTTTTGCTGTACTGATAGGCCTTCTGCTCTGTGTAAACATGATGTTTGGTGAGGGGTGACATGGGAAGGATGACTTTACCACAGTCACGAATGCTGTGGGCTTTGTCTCTTTCATATAGTATATTGTTAATGTGACGGGAAACACAATTCAGAACATCAACACCCGAAGCCAATAGCCATGGCATGTTTTTCACCAGAGGCTGCAGATAGTGTTCCTGATGGTTCTCTCTCTCGACAAGATGTGTTTTACTCCAAGAACTCTGAGCTCTCGCAAAGAGAAATTCCTGATTTTCAGTAATGCTGGAATGGCTGTTTGTAAGATTCTCAAGACAGCCATAGTCCTCAGAGACCTGGGGAGGCTCTTCTACTCCCCTGTGGCAGGAGGAGTGGCATTGCTCCAGGAAGTGAGAAGCCTTTCCTAGAGTGTTTATTACAGCTTCTGGAGTTCTGGCCACTTTGTTGACATCATGGATTGTCATTTGCCAGCATGGAAGCTGACCCAGTGAAAGACACCCTAATCCTGTTGTATAGAGAGTCTCCATCTTGTTTGGACTCTGGCCTCCTGAAATAATAAAGAAGAGATCAGCAAAAACAGGGACACTGAAGGTCCAAATCCTCATTTCTCTCTGGAAACATTAAGTAGAGACCAGCGTCAAAGATGAACACCCAAGAGCTCTGAACAACAAGCATGTACAACAAGGAGAGCACTCACTCAAGGGCAAGCCACGTTTGACATGGTGAAAAATCAGGGGTGAGCCCAGGAGTGAAGGTTTAAGGTCCGCTTCAACCTCTGCTGAGGACCTGCCTCAATGCACCCTTGTGAGGCTGGGCAGATGGATAAGGGGGAGGAAGAACTTTTCAGTATCTGGGCATTTTTACTTGAGGGATGGTGTGGACTGAAGCACATATGAGTCTGACTCCTCCCTGAGACTGGAGGAAGTAGAGAAAACCAGACCTGCCTGGTCCTAACATGTCTGCAGGTGACATGAAGACCAATTTGGTTCACTTGACTCATAGCCAATGTGAGAGAGTGCAATGTAAAGGTGCAGAGAGCTTCAGGGCTGACGGGAAGTGATGAGGTGTACAGGGATTTCATTAAACACTGAAGACCCAGAAGCCAATGTCCAGTTTGAGGAAATTAATGTGTTTGAGCCCACATGCATGAGGCAGGAGATTAGAATAACTTCAGAAGTTCACTTTGAAACTATAACAAAAGAGTCAAAGCGCTCCGATGGCAGGACTCACAGCACACCTGCTGACTAAGGAAGAGCTACTCTGGGGAAAAGGCAGAATGCAAAGGCAGGAGGGAGTGGGTGTCCTTCAAACGCCTTCTCTGCAACCTAAGATCACCAGGCTCACAAAGGAGCAGCAGGAAAAGGCTCAAAAACCAAGGGAGATCTCGGGTGCCAACCTAAAACAGCAGATGTCCTGAATGAATAACGAAGGTTACCAAACTATCCTACAGGTCCCTTAGAGGAAACAAGAAAATTGACCTGAGAACAAACTATCCAGGCAGGAAACAACAGAGGTGAATCAAACAACTTCTGAAGCTGAAAACAGAAAAAAGTAAAGTAGAAGATCCAGTGAGCTCAATGGCTTGCATGACACACTGGGAAAAGGTAATGTCGGTGGGAGAAAGGAGGGGAATGAAGTTGAGGGTTGGAAGAGGGATGCTCTTGTGAAGAACAGAGAAGGCATTTTGGGGATGGATGCTGCTGCATCTGGACAAGGCCATGGGCTTCATGGAGCTGTTGCTTAGTGTGCAAACACTCTGTATGTCACCCAACCAAAGCTAAATCAATGGTAACAGGTCTGGGGGTGCTCAGACACCATAGGAGGCAAGTGCAGAATATGAAGAGTGAGGACACACATGCAAGGTGGCCCTCAGAGCATGGCCTGAAAGGACTCCTGAGCAGACAAATGTAGAGAGAGAAGACATGGTGCTTCACCAGGGAAGAGCACTGTGGCCAGACAGAAGTAATCAACAACAGCTCAGACTTAAAGAAAAAAGCATGGGGAAAAAATGCAGATCAGCAGAGGTGGAGTGTGAGACCCTAGGAAGATGGGGTGCCAGTCAGGTATAGTAGACCAAGCCTGACATTGTACTTAAGTCGTGGCAGGAGGATCACAAATTTCTGGGGAAGCCTGGACTATATTGCAAGACTTTGCCACAAAACAAAAACGTGAAAACAACTTGATCTCATTGAGTGAAATGGGAGGCCAATGGTCTGAGGCAGGGAGTGTGGTACAATGGGATGCTTCTGTTTTGGGGGAGGAAGTAGCCCACAAAGAGCAGAAACAGTGTGGGGTGTCCTGTGGCTGTCTGGTTCAAGGACACAAAAAAGGTGCTGTGGCAACTCCCCATATGGTATACAGACATACATGCAGACAAAACACCCAAATATACATAAAACAATAAATAGACCTAAAAGGAAAGCAGTGGAGTATAACTAAGACACTGGATGTGATCTTCTGGCATTGCCAAGTGACACAGGGCACTATCCTCACCCAATGACAGAAAGTTGCTGAAGTTCTCCAGCATGACTTCATGGTACAGCTTCCTCTGGGCAGCATCCAGCATCCCCAGTTCCTCCTCGCTGAAGACCACGGCCACATCCTCGAATGTCAGTGCCTCCTGTGACAGCCAACATGTGCCACCTCAGTTTCATACCCACATCACTATGATATGAGCAACTGTTTACACAGTGCCTATTGTCTAATTAGAGTGTCTAATCACTGGGACGAAACACCATGACTAACAGGCAAGTTGGGGAGGGATGGGTTTATTTGGCTAACATTTTCATATTTCTGTTCATCACTGAAGGAAACTGAAGGAAATACAGAAACTCAAGCAGGCTTGGAACCTGGAAGCAGGAGCTGATGCGGAGCCTATGGATGGGTGCTGCTGACTTGCTCATCATGGCCTGCTCAGCCTTCTTTCTTACAAAACCCAGGGCCACATGCCTAGGGACAGCACTACCCACAGTGGGCTGGGATGCTCCTCCCACATAAATCATTAATTTTAAAAATGCCTTACAGCCAGATCTTATGGAGCCATTTTCTCAATTGAGTCTCCTTCCTCTCTGATGACTCTAGTTTGTGTCTAGTTGATAGAAAACACCAGCCAGTGCACCTCTTCACCCTTTCCATGGCTACAGAGTGGGTAGGGGGCAAAAATAAGAAAACACTGGTACAGGGAACTTCTGTCTTTTCCGTAGCTGGGTCACTAGGTTTCTCGCTATTAAATGAGAAGTCATGGATTTCAGAGTTAAAGAGCATCAACCCGTGTTTTGAGTAATGTGCCTACTTTGTACTAGAAACAGCTGGCAATGCCCGACTCCTCCTGGGCAGTGCAACTAGGGTTTATCTTCGTCCCCTAAATCCATTTCATGAGTGAGGACATCATTTAAAATGTTTTACCTTGTGGAACACTATGAAATTCAGATTCAGAATACTTTATTAGTGAAAGTCTACCCAAGTACTTCTAAACCTGAAAATTGTCCAATTTGTGAAATCCTTGTGTGTCCGGAAGTATCAGGCGGATGGCACTCAAGTCTGAATCACTCACTATGTCCTTAGCGCTGTCAATCCAACAGGCTGTACTGGCTGGTTTTGTGTCAACTTGACACAAGCTAGAGTCATCTAAAAGGAGGGAACTTCGATTAATAAAATGTCTCCTAAGCTGGTCAATAGTGGTGCACATCTTTAATCCTAATATTCAGGAGGCAGAGTCAGATAGATCCCCATGGGTTTGAGGCCAGTCTGGTTTACAGAGAGAGTTCCAGGACAGCTAGTACTACATGGAGAAACCCTGTCTCAAAAGATGAGTTAGTATTATATATATGCACCATTTATATAAACACAATAAATGAAAAATTAAAATCCGGCTAAGTGAAAGTTTCAGAAAACTGCTATTTTTAATCACCAAAGTACCCAAGATTTTAAAAAATGTACAGTTTAGGTCAGAATACAGAGAACCATGGATATTTACTGCCTACAAATTAACTGGGAAAATCAACACTGCTGTCAATGAAATAACCACTTACTGCTTTGAACCGGTCGGACTGGGTAGCTGGATAACTTGGCTAAACACCATAAAAAATATACACTTTTGTATTAGTATTCATGTTTCAATTTACTGAATAATGTCTCCTGAATGCTCAGTGGTGTATAATAAATGCACTGAGTTTTTCATACTGCTGATGTGTCTCCATCCAAGCACATGGCTTGTCAACACGTGTCTGTGTATTTGTCCTTTATTCATTCTTAATCACCGAAGTTGGGTCAACCCTGGAAGGGAAGGCGTGCAGACTGCAGCAGCCAGAACCTCCCAGCTTATTCACGCAATGAATATTCAGAAGGTAACTGGATGAAACAACGGTGACTAGTGTTCTGTGTGCACATGTGTACACAGGTATGTGTGCATGTGAGTGTACTTATGTACATGAGGGTGCACCTGCATATAGAGGCTAGAGGACAATCTCTGGTGTCCTTCCTCAAGTGCTGCCCACCTTTTTTTTTTTTGTTTTTGAGTCAGGATCTTTCAGGGCCCAGAACTTGCCAAGTAGGCTGTCAATGAGCACCAGAGATCTGCCCGGCTCCAGAGTCCCAGATACAGGAAACCCTGCTTCAGCAAGGTGGAAGAAGAAAGCCTGACTCCCAAAAGCTGTCCTCTGATGTCTACATACATGCCTTGGCGTGCTCACAACCAATCCATTTACATAATATTAGTAAAAACAACAATAATAATAATTATGGGATGGGGAGATGGATCAGTGGTTAAGAACTCTGCTTTTCCAGAGGACCCAGCTTCAATTCCCAGCACCCACCTTACAGGCAGCTTACACCTGTCTGTAACTCCGAGATCTGACATCCTCACACAAACATCGATGCAGGGAAAACACCAATGCACATACAATAAAAATAAATAAAATTTAAAAATATTAATAGTAAATTTCTAAAATGAAAAAAGAATCACTAAACCATACGTGTAGGGTGAACTCATAGTTATTTCAAAATAAAATTAGGCAAATGTGAAAAAGGATGCCATTCCTTTTTTTTTTTGGGGGGGGGGGGGGGAGACAGGGTTTCTCTGTGTAGTCCTGGCTGTCCTGGAGTCATTCTGAAGACCGGGCTGGCCTTGAATTCATAGAGATCCACCTGCCTCTGCTTCCCGAGTGCTGGAATTCAAAGCCTGCACCACCATGCCTTCCCATTATAGTTTTGAAGTGCCATGTGGTGGTGGTATTTGAACCTGGGTCCTTTGAAAGAGAGCCAGGTTAAGGGTGCTCTTAACCAAAGAGCCATCTCTCCAGGCCCCGAATGTCACTTTAAACATGTAAATGAACTTAAATTTTTTTAAAAAATGAATATGTATCCCCAGTGTCTGTGTGTACATGTGTATGCAGGTGCCCTGGAAGTGAGTGCTCAATCCCTTGGACTGGACTCATAGGCAATAGCTATCAGGTGTGGGTGCTGGGAACGACATTGAGACAGGATTTCTTAACTATTAAGCCATCTCTCCAACCCCCTTTCTCTATTTCAAAACATAGTTATCTATTTACACTTTCAACACATGTCCCCCACTATCCTCTCTTATCCTTCCTCCTACCAAACCTTTCTTCTCAGCAACATCCCCTCATACTTTCATGTAGTTCAGTGTGGCTCTGCTGCACAGCGCTTGCCCAGCATGCAGGGGTCCTGTCTGCAATCCCTAGCACTGGAGGAAGTAGGGGAAGCAACCCAACTTACCTGTAGCTTGGCCATTGTTTTCTTCTCTTTTGAGACAAGGCAGAGCTCTGGGGAGCAAGCTGGGGGAGGAAAGGCTTCATGAGAGCATTGCTAGGACAGTCAGCCCACATGGCTTCTTCAGCTTTTCCATCAGCCCCAAGTGCTGGCATTCGAAGTCTGTGCGCATAGACCTGGCTTTTCTACCTGGTAGTGGAAGCCTCCAGGTTACCAAGCAATCCGTGCCTCACATCACTCACCTCAGAGTTAGGAAAGCCCACATTCTCTATTTCTGGCAGCTTCAGGGGTGCTGGGCGCTCTTACCTTCACAAAGCTGCCTGTGGTATAGGCTTCCCAGAGAAACTAATCTTTAAGAAGCTTCAAACTCTGATGAACGCTGTGTCATGACTCACAACCACTCTCAGAAGGGTCTGTTATTTGTGAAGGTTATGTTACATACAATTGATTCCATACATAGGACTGAAATTCGACCCTCATCTCTCTATCTAAAAGGTTTAAATAGTAAATGTTGCTCATCTGCAAGAGCCTCCACAAAGTCTCTTTTCCCACAAGCATGAAGATAATGACTAATAAAAACCTAAACCCTCTCTAAGGAAATGGGAGTTTGCCCCTGTGAGATGGCTTGGCAGGGAAAGGTGACTGCCACAGAGCCACCTGAGTTTGAATATCTGGACACCATGTGGTGGAGGGAGAGACCCAACTCCCACAAGCTCTCTCGGGACCTCCTTGTAACAAGGTGGCTTTTTAAATTTTTCGTTTTATTTTTAATATACTTAATACCCTTAATACCTTTACCTCCCTTCCAATCCTTGTTCCTTCCAACCCAACACTAGCTGGGAGAGAAGGACGGTTAAAAGGGGGGAAAGGACCGTAGGTCTCTTTCTGAACTACTTCCTGCTGATTAGGGTGTCAAGCTCTTTGTGGGGCAATACCAGTATCAGTAGTCACAATATCCAGAAGTCCAGCAAACCAGGAACTAGCAGCAGAAAGAACCAACAGCAGTTTGGGGGAGCACCGAGCAGCAACCTCTTTCTTCTTTGTAGCACCACCCTCTCTCTCTCTCCAGGGATCTCGCTTTCTCCTCCTCTCTCAAGTCTTCAGAGTTAAACTTGCTCAGCGTGCTAAACCACGCCTCTGCTAGCTGACAAAGCCATTAATAGTTTGCACCTGTGGTCTTAACTGAAGCTCTTCACACCTGGGATTAAACAAAAACATTCTCATAACTGGTTTCCCCCCCCCCTAATAAACAAAAAACCCTTATCACACCTCCTCTTTACACAAGCTGTGGCCCGACTCCCTAAGTAAATAAATAGAGAAAAGAAACCAGAGTCGCATACCACTTAAGGCTTCAGGACACTGGCCATCTGTCATCCCAGCTCCTCTGCCGGGCTCCGTGGGAAGCTAGGCTCTCCCCGGGGCTCTGCAAGCAGCTGAGATGGGTGCAGGAATCCCGGGCAGCGCCGCCTCAGGTAGAGCCCAGCGAGAGAGGACGGGGCCGCCCGCGCCCTGCTTCTCCCCGAGCAGTAGACTCGGTCCCCGATGGGAGACACCAGGAACACAACGGAGGGCGCGAGACGCTCCAGCCTCTCACCTCAACAGAAGAACTGCCTGGAAACCTTGCATTGCAAACTTACAAGAGCGGAAGCCAGTAAGGCCATCGCTGGCGCCGGAAGTACAATTCTCAGAATGCGTAAACGGAAGCGCCGAGCTTTGGTGTCCCTCCGAGACTACATTTCCCAGAATGCTAAAGTTGTCGCTAAATTCCAAGCTGTTTTAAGTAGAGTGAGGGTCCTGAAGTCGCTTTTTGGGAGCTCTCTCTTTCTCCCTCTTTGATTGCTTTTCAGTTTGTTCATTTCTGAAATTCCGTGAAAACCAACTATACTTTGCTGTTGTTTTGGTCCCCCCCCCCCCAAATCATTAATAATCTCTGTTGTGTGAGAACTGTTTTAAAAAATTACAATGCGCTGTGGGAAAATGATCCAATCCAGGCCAAATTAAGTTATATAAAGGCAGGTTTATTGGATACGAGAGAGAAAGAGAAACAACATGCACATGCAGGGAGAGAGAGAGATAGAGAGACAGAGACAGAGTGGGGGAAGGAGGCAGAGAGAAGAGAAGGAGGGGGAGAGGAAGAGAGAGAGAAAGAGCCCCCAAGACATCAGGATTATAGAGGTAGAGGCTTGTGGGGGCAGGGCACTCCCCAAAACAGGTAGAAGCTAAGGCATGCTAGGAGAACCTGGGACTTAGGTAGACCTAACATCTCAGACTTTTGTTGATAATAAATGAATAGGGGCGAAGCATCATCTGGCTACTTCCTGCTGACATTGTGGGCATCGGAGTTGGGAGTGTGAGGGGGCAAAAGCTGGAATGTTGGTCAGGTCCTGGAAGAGCAGGCTGTTTTACTTGCTGTCTAGGTTCTGCATGACCATCTAGAGACGAAGGCCACAGCTGGAGCAATTTGTAGTCTTTAATTGGTTAGAAATCTACTGGAACAGAAACATATTAGGGGCAGGAGGTAAAATTAAGTAGCTAGAGCGAAAAATGTTTAGGCCCATGGTCTTGACAGTTGGGGTGGCCCCAAAACCAGGGAGGAGTGGTACCACCCCCCAGTGATAGGCAGAAGTGGAAATAGGCTATACTTATCTGAGTCCATTTGACCTGTGGATTCCAGTGGATTCCCTGAGGCTTACAAGAATTTAGCTTTACAAAAAGAGATAAATTTTAGGAAGAAATA
This sequence comes from Lophiomys imhausi, assembly GCA_907164525.1. NCBI lineage: Eukaryota > Metazoa > Chordata > Mammalia > Rodentia > Muridae > Lophiomys > Lophiomys imhausi. Next base: position 3,657,782 of record CAJQZJ010026257.1, on the reverse strand, counting down.
GATGAGTAATTATTGAGAACAATCATAAATAAAGGAACAGTTGTTTATATTGTAATATGATGCCTGCTAGCAAGGAAAAACTGTCTGCCAACCGTCAATCCTATCAGAGATCTGAGGAGGATAATTACCACAGGAATTATAATCCAACGGCCTATGTATGGTTTATTATGACAGAGGCTAACCTGTTACCCAGTCGGATTTCCCATAAGGCTCCTATGTTGATGGCTTCGTTGTGAGACAGGTCCCAGGGCAGCTTCAGTTTTTAGCTGTCAGGCCTGGCAAATATGAGAGAGGCCTTCTTGTGGAGTAGGAGCTTGGGAAGCTGACCCCATTCTGTCTAGGCAAAATGCCAATCAACTTCTCCAGGTGTCCTGTTTGTCCACAGATCAGGCCTTAGCAGCAGGAAAGCAGTGAAGCAGTTTTATCTTCTTTGTTGTGCCAGTGTTATAGGAGGCCTTGGGATCACTGCTAGAAGTTGGGGTCTCTGTCATAATAAGCCATTTAATTAAACATTTTAATGCCAATCCTATAAATCTCTTGACAAGCTTGAGAGCTAGCTTATCTGGGTTAAATAACTTTGTCTTCTGTTATCGGGTCCAAACTGTATCTTGAATATTATTAAATTATCCTTAACAGTTTGCATTAAGCAGTAGCTTTAGTAATTATTAAAATAAAACACCTTGCCGGGCGGTGGTGGCGCACGCCTTTAATCCCAGCACTTGGGAGGCAGAGGCAGGCGGATCTTTGTGAGTTCGAGGCCAGCCTGATCTACAAAGCGAGTCCAGGACAGCCAGAGATATTCAGAGAAACCCTGTCTCGAAAAACCAAAATAAATAAATAAATAAATAAATAAATAAATAAATAAATAAATAAAACACCTTTTAGGCAACTTATGAAAGAAACTGCCCTAAAAAAAAAAATGGTGGTGAAGGGGATATATCTTTACCACAATAAAGATGGCCCCGGGCCATGTGACTGCCTTTAGTAAAGATGTCCCCTCTATCCCACAGTCAAAATGGCAAAGTCACATGGTAGTAGTGGTGGCGGCAATTGTAGCACAGCGGGGCATTTAAAAGAACCGGACTGGTCAGGGCACACAACAGGCAGCAGGTAGCAGCAGGGCGAGCCATAGAGAAGGGAGGGAGGGGTAATAGTACAAATCCAAAAAACCTGATTTAAATTTAATATACAAGCATAAAGTGTAGTCAAACTTTAGACACGGTAATATCTCTAGCGTTTGCCAGAGGAATCTCAGAAATATAAATCGGTGTCCCGACTTTATAATGTCCTGGGATCGGAAGAATGGGGAGGATGATTTTTGACAAAACGTCTTTTATCCAAAAACTCCTCTAGAACAGAGGCCCGGCCTCTATTCGGATGACTGGCTTTTGCGTGGCCACGACTTGGAAAGGCTAATCAGGAGGGGGTCCTGGACCCCCGAGAAACAGCAGCTAGAAAAAAAGTTACTCACTTGTAGGGGTTGATAGATTAATATAAGTTAGATTTAGTGAATATCTAGGTTTCTGATACAGTCTCTTAATTCGGGGCATGAAGATCAACTTTGCTGTGAGCAATTAGCTTATCAGCTTATGGATGAAGTCAGGTGAAATGAGGGGAGTCTCTTTGGACTGAAAAACAAGGTTGAAGCCAGGTGAAACAAGGAAAGACTTTATGACCTGGCATTGTTTTCAGCTGCTAAGTGGGCAGAGCCCAAATTAAGCTGAAGCAGGTGGAACAAGGAGCGATCCTATTTAAGGACAAGTGGATGAGCCCGGAGAGCTGCGTGCTAAGGACCCCAATAATAGAGAGCTCCGATGCTAGCGAGTCCTGCTGGAGAAAGTGTTGGTGAACTGATGGCCAGATCTCCCTGAGGCAGAAAGAAGCTGGTGAGCAGAGAGAGCCTCAGCAAGACAGCAAAAGGCCAAGGACTAAACCCTGTGGCTCAGCTCTTGCCTAGAGGGGTTTGACCTGTCTGAACAGTGGCCTGAATGGAACTGTGGCCAGCTTTAAAGACTGGGGCAGAGCGGCAGAGTTGCTGATATGAAGGAAGTTGGCCTACAGACGCTGAGGTCTCCCAGAGAGAAGAAAGCCTCAAGCCTTATTTAAGGTGAGACTGCCATAGCCAATTTACCCTGACGAACCTGCGTCTGAGATATTCCAGAAAAAGGACTGCTAAGTGCATTAAAGAGTCTACCCTGGAGACTGGTTTCCTGGCAACTGAGGACCTGCCCCAGAGACTGTATCCTTATCAATAGGTTTAGTGGTTAGGTCATAGGGGTTGTAGGCATTCATAGGGGTTGTAGGAATTTGTAGGAATAGTAATTAAGTAAGTGTATTTGTTATAAGTAGATATGGTTATTAATAAATAAGTGTTTAATAATTAAAAAGTTTGGATTACACTCACTGTATCCAAACCTGAGACTGCTGTAGCCTGCAAGATGTGAATCCAAACGTGAGCAAGCAACAACCAGCGGTTAGGAGCGGCCCCATGTCTGGATGTTTGTCAGGGCACGAAGTCCACCGAGTCACCTCAGCAGATGTTTTAAAACATTACAATGCGCTGTGGGGAAATGATCCATTCCAGGCCAAATTAAGTTATATAAAGGCAGGTTTATTGGATATGAAAGGGAAAGAGAAACAGCATGTGCATGCGGGGAGGGGGGGAGGCAAAGAGAAGAGAACGAGGGGGAGAAGAAGGGGAAGAGGAAGAGAGATTGAAAGGGAGAGAAAGAGCCCCCAAGATGTTGGGATTATATAGGTAGCGGCTTGTGGGGGCGGGGCACTCCCCGTAAGAGATAGAAGCTGAGGCATGCTGGGAGAACCTGGGACTCAGGGAGACCTAATGAGAACCATGACTCATGAGAGCCCACTATAACAATAGATTACTTTGTGTTGCTTTAGGAGTTAATAAAATTAACACAAATATAAACGTAAACATTTTAAATCAGTATACATGGCATAGATTGCTTCAGCGGTTAAGGGGGCACACTGAGCTTGCAGAGGACCTAGGTTTGGTTCCCGGCACCCACATTGAACAGCTCACAACCACATATAATTTTAGTTCCAGGGGATCCAATGCCCTCTGGCCTCCCTTCTAAAGAAACTGCACAGAAAGAGAGAGAGACAGAGGATAATAAATTTTAATAAATCTAAAATTAGTATGAGAAGTAATTACATATTGCATACAAAGCTCTCTCAGGGCTAGAAAGATGGCTCAGTAGTTAAGAAGGTTCAATTCCCAGCATCTACATGGTGGCTTGCAACTGTCAAAAACTCCAGTCCCAGAAGATCCAATGGCCTCTTCTGGCTTCCATGGGCACTTCATGCATGTGGTGCAGACATATTGTTCAGGGTTGAATGGATCCAGGGCTTCCTCAGATGCCCTGATGAAAGGATGAGATTTGCAAGGCAGGTCTGGGGCTGAGGCCTGGTCCTCAAAGGAGTTAAGGTTTCTGTTCCTGGGAACTTGGCTCTTTTCTCTGAAGAGAGTGGAGTTATCAGTCCCAAGGTGCAATGCTCTTGAGAAGAAGCATTCAGAAGAAGCCAAATAGGAATGAATAGAAGAGGGGAAGAAATGAAGAAATGGAGCAGGGCTGAAGCTCCTGAGCTCTTTAGCTCAGCTGGGGATACCCTCCCTGGGAGGTGCAATGCCTCTGCTGAGAAGGCCTCCTCTCAGAGATGTGTGATTCCTGGTCTCCCGTGTCTTCAAATGCTCTTCTACTGAGAAATTGTCCTACCTAATAGCTGTATGGTTCCTGGGCTTCTGTGTCTCAGGATGCTCTTCCATTGGAACACTGTCCCATTTCAGAACTATGTGGTTCCTGGACTGGCAAGTGCCAGGACATGTTCCCATCTGAGCAGGAAGACTTCTTTTGATGTTGTTGTTTTTTGTTTTGTTTTGCTACTAGACAGGGTTTCTCCATGTAGCCCTGGCTACTGAGGAACTCACTCTGTAGACCAGGCTGGCCTTGAACTCAGAGATCTGCCTGCCTCTGCCTCCCGAGTGCTGGGATTAAAGGCATGCAGCACCATGCCTGACCCTACAGTGGTTTCTAAGCAAGGACTCTACTGTTGAGCACTGCACCCTGCTCAAGGATGCATTCCTAAACTTGTGAGATTCGTCTATGAAATAAAAATAAATCCAGAGGATCAGCCATGATGATGCATGCCTTTGATCCCAGCATTCAGGAATCAAGAGATAGGTACATCTGTGATTTTAAGTCAGCCTCGTCAACATAGCAAGATCCAGGACAGAAGACTGCGCAGTGAGACCTGGTTTCAACAAACATAACAAAAACAGCCCCAGTGAGACCAGGGATAGATAAACCTCATCCAGACACCACTCCTGCAGTAAGATGAGCTCTCATACTTCTGGCATGGTGCAAACATCTGAAACAGGAAGGTGCTTTGAAAATGCATTGGCAAAAAATAATAACTAATAAAATAATAATGTATTGATAAAAGAGCCCAGGAAAGACTCTCAGAGGGAGTACCCTGGGTGAGCTGATGAAAACTTAGAGCTTCTCCCACCATGTGCTTAAAGATGTTTACAAATATGGGTATAAACCAAAGAATCCAGAAAATGAAACTGCTGCTTTCTGAGTCCCTTTTCCAAGGAATCTGAGGCAGGTAAATTACTCGTGCAGGCCATGGATTTGGATCTAACACTTTCTCAGGGGCCCTAAGCACTGCCCTGGTGATGCTGTAAACTAGTTAACCTGCAGCCGTTGCCTCCTTAACTGGGGTGGAGCCAGTAAAGTTAAATTCTCCTCCTTTTTTTCAGAGACAGTCCCTCTGCTTTGGCCTATAAGTCTATAAACCGCTGCCTTAACCTCCTCAGCAGTAGGGTTTCATGTGTGAACCCTCACACTTGGTTTTTGTCCTTCTCCTCCTTCTATTTCTTCTTTCTTAGTAGGATCTAATGTAGCCCAGACTGGCCTCACATTCACTTCTTTGTTGGGGCTAATAACATTGCTTCTGATAGGCTGATTTCAATGCCGAGATCTGGTTACCATCCCTTCTGAGGCATTCTCTTGATTGGTTAATAAAAGTCGCTAATAGCCAATGAGCTGGGCAGAAAGAGTAATAAGGCGGGACTTCCTGAGATTAGAACAGGAACCCTGTGCTTTACACAGAGGATTAGTTCATTCCACCAGGAGACATGGAAGCAGATAGACATGTTTGAGAACAGTGGAAGGTAATCACAGGCACATGGCAGTTTGGGATTAGGTGATCTGGGTTAACTTAGAGTAGCTAATTGAGAGTCTGTCCAGCTAAGGGCTAAGTGTTAAAACATTAAAAGGCCTTGGTGTATTTAATTATTGGTGAAAGGACTGCGGCAGTTTATAGACTGTCAGTCCAAACAATCCAGGGCCGTCGGACTCCTGTCGAACTCTGGTGAATCTCCCGTCAAGCCGCCGGTAATTCTACTGGCTTAATATAACAACTTATATTACTTAACAGAGTTTAGGTTACAAGTGGTGTAGGCCACCCTTGGTCTGGCTCTTTCCCCAGGATAAATCAGGCCTCCAGTTAAGGCAGGCCAGGCCCATTGGCTGATAATCTGGTCAGGCCACTCGCTGCTCTGCCAAGCTGCTGGCTGCTCCGCCAACCTAATCTTACAGTTTATACTTATTAATAAATACAATTGATAATTAAATTGCAGTTTCACTTCTTAGCTAAGAATGATACTCCAACATATCTCTCTTTTAGTCCAATAAAAAGCTCTTTTTCTTATAAGAGTAAACTATATACAATATGAATAATTATAAACAATTATAAAAACTATCAGGAAAGATTTACATTCATAATGTCCAGTCCATTTGTATTTAGTAACTTTGGAAAAAGTTCTCTACTATCTATCCTATCTTGATGAGTACAGAGTATTGCACATAAATGATTTTCTATCATAGCTTGCATTTCTCAACCTAAAAACATCTGCTTAGACCTAAAAAAAAATCTTTTAAAAACATTTTTAAATGCTAAACATCTTAGCCTAATTATGAGACTATAAACTATCTAGCCTTCAACCCCATCAGAGATTTGAGAAGGAATAAATATTACCTGCGTATGCAGGAAGTGCAGAGCAAGCAGTTTTCAAACCTATAGAAATGAAAGAGACAGCTGGCTGCCTGTACACCTACCTAAAAATTCTCTGTAGTGTTGGAGAATCCATCTTCAGCCTTTAGTCCAGCATGTGGCAGATTTTTTTTTTAAAGCTGGAATTATGAAGGACTTGCCTACTTTGTCCTGGCAAAGCTTGACAGTCAATTTCCCTGTGTCCAGTTTGTCCATTTTGGAGATCTTTTTTTTTTTTCTGCAGTTGAAGTGAGGGTAGTTTCTTGTTCTGTGGCTAGCTTTCCACTTTTAAATGAAGCAAACTCCATATGAAGTTCTTTAATGTTCATCCTCATCTTTGAAGTGCAATGGGGATACTCCCAGGAGCTGACATGTCTAACTGCCAGAGAAGTCTTTTATTAATAAAACATTTTAAATACCATATTCTGTGGATATCTGAGGTTTTTGAAGACCAACTATCTATACTATCTCTGAATAGGCAAACGTTGCTTGTTTCTAGCTTTACTATCTGTTCAACTTTGAAACCATCTTTCTGTAATTAACTAGACTAGTATCTAACATGACCATGAGTTTGATTGACTATTAACTTGCATTTAATTATACTAAACAGTTTGTAGCTGGACATGGTGGTGTACACCTTTAATCCCAGTATTTGGGAGGCAGAGACGGGGAAATCTCTGTGAGTTCAAGGCTAGTCCAGGACACCCAAAGCTATGTTACACAGAGAAACCCTGTCTCTAAAAACCAAACCAAACAAACAAAAGCAGTTTGTAATAGGAGCTTTCAAAGACTAGAACTTCACATTGTATTTTTTTGTTTTTTGGGTTTTTTTGTTTTTTTTTGGTTTTTCGAGACAGGGTTTCTCTGAATATCTCTGGCTGTCCTGGACTCGCTTTGTAGACCAGGCTGGCCTCGAACTCACAAAGATCCGCCTGCCTCTGCCTCCCAAGTGCTGGGATTAAAGGCATGCGCCACCACCACCCGGCTCACATTGTATTTTTAAATGTTTTAAAAAATTTTAAATGATAGGTTCAATACCTTAGAGTTGAAACATATATATTGTGTGCAGTACCCAAATATAACCTTAATTGTGTATCAATAAGCAAAGATCTATACCAATGTAAGATTTTTTTGTCTAGCAGTAGCTCTGTAGTTTAAGAGTAGATTCAATGATCTACCCTTATTTCTTTTTTTTTTTTTTTTTTTTTTGGTTTTTCGAGACAGGGTTTCTCTGTTTAACAGCTCTGGCTGTCCTGGACTCGCTTTGTAGACCAGGCTGGCCTCGAACTCGCAAAGATCCGCCTGCCTCTGCCTCCCAAGTGCTGGGATTAAAGGCGTGCGCCACCACCGCCCGGCTTTCTACCCTTATTTCTATGCCCTTTTTTTTCTTTTCAACTCTTCTTCCCCCTTTTCCCCTTAACATAGATAAGAAAGAAAGGATAGAGGAAAGAGACAAATCCCGAGTCTAACCTTCTATACCTTGTTTCCTCCCTGATAAGGTCACTAACAACTTGCAACCAAACAACTTTTAAGGACAACCATCACCCAGTGAATGACCAAAAACCACCCACCCCAGGTTTTGGGAAATGGGGTATCATTCTCTAAAATTTGCTTCCTGCTGTCTGGAGGTATCATTTTTCTTTTGGGGGGCCCAAGAAAAATGGGATATTGGCCAGTCTTAAGAAAGCTAGCTGTAGAGCTGGAGAGAAGGCTCAGCAGTTAAGAGCACTGGCTGCTCTTCCAAAGGACCCAGGGTCAAGTCCCAGCACCCACATGGCAGTTCACAGCTGTCTGTAATGGCCAGGAATGGTGGCGCACACATTTAATGCCAGCACTCAGGAGGCAGAGGCAGGCAGATCTCTGTGAGTTCAAGGCTATCCTGTTCTACACAGCGAGTCCAGGACAGCCAGGGTCACACAGAGAAACCCTGTCTTAATTTTTAAAAAAAGAAAAAGAAAGATAGAAAACTAACTGTCACATTTACTGTCCAGCCTCTGTGTTCTGTGAAGGTGCAGGCTTAAATGAAGTCCTGGCTGCAATAGTCTGAGACTGAATGCATTGGGGTCATCTGGGTGCAGCAGCTTTCTTTGAAGTTGTCTGGAAGAACGTTTTGAGGAAAGCCTTATTAAGGTAGACTGAGGTTGGATCAAATATGATGCTGGACTAAATATGTCTGAGTGTTTCAGCATTCTTCTTGGCATCCTCCAGGATTAATCCTGTTAGGGCCGCTCCAACTTCAATGGTGTCCAGTCCTTTTGTTCTGTAAACATATAAACTTTCCCAGGTAATATACATTATTGAATTCTGTGTTCTTTGTATGAGCAGGTGAAAGGCATTTGTGTTTATTTATAAGTTAGTTTGGACTGTATAAATGTCTTTGTTTGGTTTTTATTCATCTGAAGAAATACCATGACCAAGGCAACTCTTATAAAGAAAACATTTAATTGGGGCTGGCTTATAGTTTTAGAGGTTCAGTCCATTATCATCATGGCAGGAAGGATGGTAACCAACAAGCCAACATGGTGCTGAAGATGGAGCTGACAGTTCTACATCTTGATCCAAAGGCAGTAGAAGGGCACTGTATCTGCAGGCAACTAGGAGGAGGCTCTCATTTTCACTGGGTAGACTCTCAGCATAGGAGGAGACCTCAAAGTTGACCCTCTCAGTGACATATTTCCTCCAACAAGGCCACACCTCCTAATAGTGCCATTCCCCATAGGCCAAGCATTCAAATACATGAGTCTATGAGGGCCAATCCTGCTCAAACCACCGCAATAACAATAGTGAAAATTGTAACAAATTTTCATCCATGCCATGTGAAAGGACAGCATTGTAGGGAGTTAGAATAATTAAACTAGATTTAGAAAATATATAGGGGTTTCTGATACAGTCTCTTAATTCGGGGCATGAAGATCAACTTGGCTGTGAGTGATTTAGCTTATCAGCTTGTGGAAGAACAAGGATGAAGTCAGGTGAAAACAGGAAACAAACAGGAGACTTAATGGATTGAAGAAACAAGGTTGAAGTCAGGAAAAACAGGAAAGACTTAATGGACTGAAAAACAAGGTTGAAGTCAGGAAAACAGGAAAGACTTAATGAACTTAAAGAAACAAAGTATCTGGCCTGACATTGTTTTCAGCTGCTAAGTGGGCGGAGCCCAAATTAAGCTGAAACAGAGTTCCTCCTATTTAAGGACAGTGCATGGAGCCCCATAAGGAAGAAGAGGCCCCTGATGAGAGCTCTGAGAGTCCTGCTGAAAAAAGTGCTGGCCATGATGGCCAGATCTCCCTGAGGGAGAAAGAAGCTGGTGAGCAAAGAAAGCCTGAGCAAGACACCAAAAGGCCAAGGACTAAACCCTGTGGCTCAGCTTTTGCCTAAAGGGGTTTGATCTGTCCAAACAGTGGCCTAAAGGAAACTGTGCCTGGCTTTAAGGACTCTGAAGTAGAGTGGCAGAGTTGCTGACATGAAGGGGCTGGGGTCTCCCAGAGAGAAGAGAGCATCAAGACTTATTTAAGGTGAGACTGCAATAACCAACTTACCCTGACGAATCTACATCTGAGAGATCCAGAAAAAGGACTGCTAAGTGCGTTAAAGAATCTACAACAAAGACTGTGTTCCTGACGACTGATGACCTGCCCCAGAGACTGTATCATTCTAAAAGGTTAGGAAAATAATTATCAATAGCATTAGTGGATAGGTTAAAGGGATTGTAGGAATTTGTAGGATTAATAGTTAAGAAATTATTGGTATTTGTTACAAGTGAATATAGTAATAAATAAGTGTTAAATAATAATTAAAATCTTCGGTTACACAGCATGATGAGTCCTGAGGATTTAGTAGTCGACAAGGTTTATTGACTATGCATAGCTGATATTCTGACAGCAGACAGTCTCTGAGCTGTTCCCTTGCAGAGGGATCAGCAAATATGTGTTACCTGTTGTTGATCCTCTTGATTTATTTCTTCCTGCCAGCAGTAAAGATCTTAAAGGTGTCTCTCCTGGTCAAATCTGAGTTTTATAAATGTCAATGGAATCCACACCTTTTTTTCTCCTGTTGATATGTGGGGACCCAGAAATGGAGGCTTATGAGAAATGCCTCCTGGCTGGGAAAATGAAAGTAACTTGTGGAAGATGTCTAAGATGGCGCTGGCCAGAAGATGCTGGGGAGGAGTTGAAGCCCGATCATGGGTATAGCTGATTGGGTGAGCAAGAGTTCTGTACTCGTGACAATCCATGATTATCATGTTACCAGGCTTATGTTATGTGATGTAATAGGATGACCTTTAATGTGACTGGCCCACGTAGCCTCATGTGGAAACACCCATTTGGTTCTGTATATAAGTTAGGGGACAAAATAGTAAAAATGGATGATACTAGACATTACTTCTGTCGCATCTGTTTGTCTTTGGAGTGAAGGCTGGAGAGTCGGGCAGGCAGTGCACTCACGTTTTCCCTAGGACCCCCTTATGTGGTGATCACCCTATAAGGGCCCCACAGCATTGACATAAATACAAAACCTCTCTCCCAGTGTAACACAATTCCTGTCTTCCATTTTGAAATTAGGGCATCCTTGATATAAAAGGCTGATTTAGTTCATCACTGGAATATGTTTTCCATAATCCAATGTCTCTCAGGAGCTGTTGTTTTTTGTTTAATAGCATTAAAAATTTTTAAAGTTAATAAAGAATTATGTAATTTATTTCTGGGGGGGGGGTCTTTGTTACCTCTTTCTGTTTGTTAAGCATCTCTTTCAAAGTATGATTAGATCTCTCCACAACTGCTTGTTGTGCAGGATTGTGCAGTATACCTGTAATATGTTTTATATTATGAGAGACAAAAAAATTGCTCCATTTTACTAGAGACATTGTCAGTCTTAATTTGTACAGGTATTCCCATGATTGTCGTAACTTCTGATAAGTGTGTAATTCTCAAATCAGCTTTTTCAGATCTTAAAGTAGTTGCTGCCCATTGCAATCCTGAATCTGTATCTATAGTATGGTGCACATATTTTAAATTTCCAAACTCTGCAAATGAAACACATCCATTTGCCAAATTTCACTTCTTTGAGTGCCTTTGGGGTTACTCCCTGCAGGTAATAAAGTTTGGTTATACAAAGAAGTAGGACAGTTTCTTATAATTTCTTTGACTTGCTGTCAAGTGATAGAAAAATCCCCCTTTTAAACATTTGCTGTTAACATGATGATTCTTGTGAAATTCTGAAGCTTTTAACACATTTCCTATCAATAACTGATCAATGTCATCATTACCTTGTGCTAAAAGGCCTGGTAGATGAGTATGGGATCTGTTTTGTGTTCCATAAATTGGATGAGTTCTATTTCTTTTTTTTTTTAATATTTAAATATTTATTTATTTATTTATTTATTATGTATACAGTATTTGCTCTACATATATGCCCGGGAACCAGATCTAAATATAGACAGTTGTGAGCCACCATGTGGTTGCTGGGAATTGAACTCAGGACCTTTGGAAGAACAGCCAGTGCTCTTAACCTCTGAGCCATCTCTCCAGCCCGAGTTCTATTTCTTATTCTTTATTTTAGCTGGATAAATAGTGCAGTTAATTCGGAATCATCCTGGATAAGTTCAGCAGTTTCAATATGCACAACAACTCTTTCTGCTTATAAAGAGCTGGTTAAAGCATCTAGAAAAGAAACCAGAATACTCCAGTGAAAGGGCTGGGGTAGCCCAGCCATAGAGCCACAGTCTTGTACAGGTGGAGCTGCACTCTCAGGCCCAGGGCCACCTCCATCTCAGCTCATCACCTCCCACAGGGGCAGGATGAGGTCACCTCTGTGCCCCACAGAAGCCTGCACACTGACCCTGGCACCCTTGGGAGTTCATGAAGGTCTGCTGAGTCAAGGGCACCTCCACCTCTGCTCACTAGTCTACACTGGGTGATCCTGCTGAGCAGGCACAGGCCCTTTCGCCCATGGAGGTGGCTTCCGAACAGAAGGTTTTCCCCATGAATCATATCGACTCTGGGTCAGAGCCCAGCCCACTTCCTTCCCCAGGACCACTTCCTCATTTGTCAGACAAGGAGCCACTAAACCTTAGAAGCTGGCGATGTCTCCTGAGTAGCAAAGATGGGCCACAGGGACCCCTCGTGGGAAGATCCTGATGCTGCCTAGTACCAGCCAAACCACCAGGCTCCAGCTAAACTGGGCTGAGCCTTTGTTATGAAATATAATGATGCAGATTGGGGGGGGGAGGGGCAAAGGAGGGTACCAGACAGGCCCATGCAGAGGTATCACCCTGAGAAATTACACCACATAACAGATCTGGCATAAGGAGGTTTATTGGGGGAAGGGAGAGGAGTGAGGGCAACAGAGGAAGAGAGAAAGAGAGGAGAGAGAGAGAGAGAGAGAACAAAGAACAGAGAGAGCAGGGGTGATGGGTAGGTCCTTTTATACACAGCCCACACCTGGTGCAGCTCGTGACAGTGGCAGGTGATGACATAAGCCATTGTTGGCCTACCCTGAGGGTAGGCTAGTGGAATCACCTGTAAACTAACGTTCCTCCCTCTTTGTTTAATTAAAAACTGAAGAACAGGGGCTGGAGAGATGGCTTGGCAATTAAGAGCACTGGTTGTTCTTCCAAAGGACGTGGGTTCAAATCCCAGCACCCACATGGCAGTTCACATAATTGACAGGCATTTATGGTGGCAATTAAAGGTGCCACACACCTTTAATCCCAGCACTTGGGAGGCAGAGGCAGGTGGATCTCTGCAAGTTCAAGACCAGCCTGGTCTACAGAGTGACTTCCAGGACAGCCAGGGCTGTTACACAGAGAAGCCCTGTCTCAAAAAACCCAAACAAAACAAACACACAAAAAGCTGAAGAACTAGAAAGGGGTGATGGTGGGGAGATTGTGTTCTTTAGACTACTTCCTGTTGATTGGAGGTGGCGTCATCCTTGGGGATCCTAAGAAAATTGGGATGCTGGCCAAGTCCTGGGAGAGCTGGCTGTTTCACCACTGTCCAGGATCTGTGGGACCATCTACAGGTAGGAGTGTCCAGGCCCAGCTGAAGCAGTCTGTGAGGTTCGACTGGAGCACCTGTGGGTAGCCCCTTCAGAGCTGTCCTGGATGCAGATTTAGAGGAAATCCTGGACTTGGCAGGACACTGCAACATATGTATTGAGGGCAGAAGATAAAGTTAAGTAGGTCAGAGAGGAATTTTTTTTCTTTGGTGTGCATTTGTAACTTTTAGGTCCATGGTCTCGGAAGTTGGGGGGGGAGTGGAGTCCCAAAACCAGAGAAAGGGGAAGGACTCCTACCCTCTGGAATAGGCAATATATGGGAGACTTAGGCTATTGATTGTCAGGGAGTACTTATTTGGAGTCCATTTCACCCATGAAAGATGGATCTGAGTGGATTTCCTGAATCTTTTTTTTTTTTTTTTTTTTGGAGACAAGGTTTCTCTGTGTAGCCTTCTGGCTATCCTGGACTCACTTTGTAGACCAAGTTGTCTTGAACTCACAGAGATCTGACTGCCTCTGCCTCCTGAGTGCTGGGATTAGAGGTACATGCCACCACATCGAGCAATTACAGACAGTTGTGACCTGTCATGTTGGTGCTGGGATTTGAACTTGGATCTTTTGAAAGAGCAGCCAGTGCTCTTAACCACTGAGCCATCTCTCCAGCCCACACAAATCTTTTTAAGTTTACAAAAAGAGACACACTTCAGAATGTTACTATCATCAGTTTGTGATCTCTATTGAAATCTGCACTGTAGAAAAAGGCAATCGACATACATCTTCGTGTCATACTAGAGGCTTGGAAAATGTTGGGTTAAAAGCATGAACCAGAAGAGGCAATTGCAGAACATAGGAGTGAGTGGGAGACACATGTAAAGCCAACCCTAAGAGCAGGGCCTTTGAGGACTCCTAAGCAGACAATGCAGACACACACACACACACACACACACACACACACACACACACACACACACACA
>CAJQZJ010026257.1:3631238-3643724 GCA_907164525.1 Lophiomys imhausi | reverse complement strand
ACACACACACACACACACACACACACACACACACACACACACACACAAACACACACACACACAGAGGGAGAGGGGGAGAGAGAGAGAGAGAGAGAGAGAATGGCACTTTACAAGGAGCATTCTGGCCAATCAGAAGCAAGCGACAGTAGCTGAGACACAAAGACAGAAGCAGGAAAAAAAATGGAGATCAGCAGAGATGGATTATGAGGCCCTAGGAAGATGAGGTGCCAGTCAGGCATACTGGACCAAGCCTGACATCATAGTGCTTAAGAAGCTGAGGCAGGAGGATCACACATTTCTGGGAAAGCCTGGCCTATTCTGCAATAATTTGCCACAAAACAAAAAACTGAAAACAACTTGATTCTACGGAGTGAAATGGGAGGCCACTGGTCTCAGGCAAGGAACAGCACAATGGATGGGACTCTTCAGTTTTGTGAGGAGGAAGCACTCCGCAGAAGAGCAGAAACGGTGCTCAGCGTCTGGTGGCTGCACTTACTTGTCTGAGACAAGGACATAAGGGGTTGTGGAAACTCACTGCAGCTAAGGAAAGTCGCTGAGGCCAGGCGTGTGGCATGGATGTCCCTGCTTGGGTGCCCAGACAGGCCATTGTGGGAAGATGTGAAGGTGAAGCCTAGATTGTGTTGGAGATCCCAAGAGCTTGGAGATGCCAGAGCTGTGAAATACCTGCTGAGGAAAGCTGCTAACAGGGAGTGGAACCAGCCCAGGAGAAAGAAGTGTGTTACGGACAACAAAGCTGAGAGGAGTTGGAGATCTGAAGAGCGCTCTGACATCAGACAAGGATTTGTTGACTCTGAAGTTTGCTTTCCTCAGTTTTGTTCATTTATTATTTCAGTATTTCTTCATTGTGCTCCCTTTCCTCCCTCTTACAATGCTGTATACTTTGCCAGTATAGGTTGGATTGTGTGATCTAATTTTTTATATTTTATAGGAATTACAATTAAGAGATTGCATGGGCATCAGAAGAGACTTTCTTTCTTCCTTCCTTCCTTCCTTCCTTCCTTCCTTTCTTTTTGAGACAGGGTTTCTTTGTATAACAGCCCTGACTGTCCTGGACTCACTCTGTAGACCAGGCTGGCCTTGAACTCACAGAGATCTGCCTGCCTCTGCCTCCCGAGTGCTGGGATTAAAGGCATGTGCCACCACCACCACCCAGAAGAGACTTTGAACTTTGCAATTTTTAAAGTGTTGACACTGTGATAGACTATGGGGACTTTTGTGGTTGAAGTGAATGCATTTTTCATTCTCATATGGCTACAAGCTTAGGGGGCTAGGACTGGAATATGGTCATGGGATAGGTATGGTCCCTATAGACTCATGTGTTTGAAAGCATGGTCCATTGGGAGTGGCAAGGCCTCATGGGGATCAGGTGGTGTGGTCTTGTTGGAGGAAGTGTGTCACTGGGGGTGGGCTTTGGAGTTTCAAACACTGAAGTCAGCCCAGGGTCTCTGTCTTCCTGCTTGCTGCCTTTAGATCTGGATATAGAACTCTCTGCTATCCTGTCTACTGAATGCTGCTGTGCTCCCCACCTTGATGATAATCGACTAAACCTCAGAAACAGTAAACAAGCCCCAAGTAAATGCTTTCCTTTATAAGAGTTACTATGGTCATGGCATTGACTAAGACACACACACACACACACACACACACACACACACACACACACTCACACTCAAAACGTTTAAAAACTTTTATTTAAAGTGTAGCATAAATCTGTAAAATGCAGTTTTAGAAAATAAAGTAGAGGAGGCTGGAGAGATGGCTCAGCTGTTAAAAGCATAGACTGCTCTTCCAAAGGACATGGGTTCAAATCACAGCACCCACATGGCAGTTCAAAACTATGTGTAGTGGCTGGATGTGGTTCCACAAGCCTTTAATCCCAGTACCCCCGAGGGAGAGGCAGGTGGATCTGTGAGTTCAAGACCATCCTGGTCTACAAAGTAAGTTCCAGTATAGCTAGGGCTACACAGAGAAACCTATAATAGAATATTTTTCAAAACACTTATATTTATTAATACTCAACAAATATATGTAAAATACCCATATCCTATAACCTAAAGCCTATAATCTAAAACCTAAAATCTATCTAAGAACACCCTAATACCTAAGAATACCCTAATACCCATCTAAGAACATCTAACTAACACTATTTTAACTTTATTAAAGGGATATTAATATTCTTAGTGTAGGTCCATGCAGGGTGACTTGGTTTACAGCAGTACCAGCAGGTAGTCCCTCTCAATCTTAAAGTCCATTGGGCCTCACTTTGTCAGTTTGCAAGGCCAATTTATTTCAACCACCAAATTGTGGCCAGATTATGAAGCCAGTCTGTTCCAACCACCAAACTGAGGCTGGCCTTTTCCATAGGCTTCATGGCCTATATCTACTCTGAGTAGCTTCTGAGCTCTGCCTGCTTTGCCACCAGCCTTAATAGGCTGAATTACAGCAAAGGGTCTTTCTCAGGCTAACTTGCAATGAAAAGTCTTTCTCTCTTGGTCTCTGCCTTTCAGTTTATGACCATTGTGGCCTAATGGCTTGAGTATGCCATACCTTGCTGTGCACTTCTCCAGTGAGTCTTCTCAGCTTATGAGGGCACGAGGAAGAGAGTTCCACGTGGAGCTCTCTGCCTTATATATCGCATTATCTCACAATCCTTGGCGGTCTCGAGGGTCCATAAAATTTCTTGAAATGTCCAGAAGTCCCGTTGCTTCTCACGGCAAGCGATGTCATCTGGGCAGCTTTTGTGGTTTCTAAGCCACGCCCCTTCAACAGGGCAGCTCACAGAACTATGGTCTCAACTGTGCTCTATCCATTTCAGCAAACCAAAGGGACACCAAGCTCTCCTTATGTGTTGCCAGATGCTAAGCTAAACTGCATACTAATTCACTAAAGAGGCCTAACTTCTACCACATAAACCCTAAAAAAAAACCCAACCAAACAAATACATACATACATACATACATACATACATACATACATACATACATACATACATAAAGTGGAGTTGGTTGTGGTATACACCAGTAGGATTTGATGAAGGAGATGAAGGCAGGAGGATCATGAGTTTGAGGTCAGCCTGGGCTACACATTTCCAGCCTGTTCTACAAAGTGAGTCCAGGACAGGGAGATAAAAAAAAAACTGTCTTAAAAACTAACTAACTAAACAAACAAACAAATAAATAAAGTGGAGGCTGGAGAGATGGCTCAGTGGTTCAGAGCACTGGCTGCTCTTCCTGAGGACCCAGGCTGGGTTTGCAGCACCCACATGCTGGCTCACAACCATCTGCTACTCCAGTTCCACAGGATCTGATGCCCTCTTCTGGCCTCTGTGGGCACCATGAATGAATGTGGTACACAGACATATATGCAGACAAAACACTCAAATATATTTAAAAAATAAGTAAACCTAAAGGCAAAGCAGCAGTAACTAAGATACTGGATGTGACCTTCTGACATTGGCAAGGGACACAGGGTGCCATCCTCACCCACTGACAGAAGGATCCTGAGGTTCTCTAGCATGTTGTCATGGTACAGCTTCCTGGGGCAGCGTCCAGCATCCCAGTGTGACTCCAGGGTTTGTGCCACAATTATTCACCCTCTTCCAAACACACACATATTAATTGGGAGTAAGGGTAGGCTTAAACTGGAAACGCTGAGTTCTTGAGTGTGCCAGATACTAAATTTAAGGATCACTGAATTCAACTTATATCCGATGCTGTGCCCCAAATGCTTATCACCAATACAATATACAGATATGACAAAAACACTGGTTATTGCTTAAAGGATATATGAGAATTAACACCTTGACAGTTTACACAGTGCCCAAGCACAGTGTTGTAATGGAGCAGGAGATAAGACTCCATGCCAGCTATCCTGGAGTCTCAGAGTGGTGGAAACAAGAGACCCTTCCTGTGGTTAGCAAAATTGCTGAGCAGGTAAAGGCTTTTACCCAAACTAGCCTGAGGACCTGAGTTCAGTCCTTGAAACACACATAGTGGAAGGAGAGGGCTGACTCTCTCTAGTTTTCCTCTGACCTCCACTAAAGGTGTTCTATCACACTGGTGTACACACACACACACACACACACACACACACACACACACACACACATTAATCAATTAATAAATTAATTAAAATATAAACTACACCATACTCTTGTCTCAGTGGAACTGAAACTCCACTTCAGACCCCACCATACTGCAACAACTATGTTAATAACCCTCTCGACTAAAGGACAGTTCAACTCAATACCTGTTGAAGAAAATATTAATATTTATAATTGATTAATAGGATTATTAGGGTGATGGAGTTATCCCTTAGCCCACTTCTAAATAAACACACACAGACACCTGATCGATTTTTAACAAGCCTTAGCCTGGATTGTGCAATCTCAGCGCATCTGAACTAGTTTATAACTCTATCCCCCAAATAAAACTCCATATAATATACATACATCCCCTGAACTGTTATTCTCCAAGCTATGCTGATGTCCGAGGCCACATGGAGATATGATTTTCCCTCTAACCCATCACATTTTCTCCTTTCCTCCCCCTGGCTCCTTCTCCCATGATCCTCTTTGCTCCAAAAGCCCACCAACCTTTACCCCACTTACCTCTCTTCTACTCAATCCAGGCTGCAGCATTTGTTCAACCAATCAACTCCAAATTAGGTAGCGCAAAGAAAGACCAGATATAAGTGACAATGTTCTCATCGTCATGGCAATGTCCTTGTCTGGACCGCATCCAGATCCTGGGGCCAGTAATTAGCAACAAAATACAAGCAGCTTTCAGATCAATCACCCCAACTAGTGCCACTCTCTCATTCCCACTCCCTTCCTAAAACATAATAAAAGCACGTTCCATAGCAAAACTTTCTTGAACCTGCCAGTTGTATAAATAATAACACTGAGACTTTTATATTATTTGAAGCTTAGGCCTTTCCCAGTTGTAGTCTCCTAGCTGCTGTTTAAATATGACCCAACTATTCTATCCTACCACCCAATCTGCCATGTGGCTAGCTGTAAAGTGAATTTTATTATAATGTATATATTAATTCATGCAGGAAATTATTATGGGAGCAGTCATTCTTTTGACCAGTTGTTTTCCAAATAAAAGACACAGAGACCTTTTAGATTTAAAATAAGTCTCAGACCACTACAGCTGGGCAGATATCAACCCTCTAAGCTATCATGTCTGCTTCCGGTGTCAAAATCCCCAAAACACTTGCACACGTTCCATTTGGGCTGCTTCTGCTCCGTCAGGTAAGTCCTCAGAGAAAGCTGTTCTTGGCCACATGCTCACAATCCATACTACCCCATGGAGCCCTCCTGCTCTCACGTCTCCTTCCTCCTTCTCCATCCTGCTCTCTGTCTCCCCGTGGTTCCTAGAATCCCAAATGCTGCCGCCACTGCAGCTGCAATCAAAGTCGCTGCAGGAGCGATCAGTCAAAGCGGCCCGCTGCCCGTCAGAATTGTCAGCGTGCATCTAGAGCAGTCAAAATGGTGCATCCTGTGGCCACTCATTTCAAAATGGCAAGCATCGACTGGGGAGCTCTCCTGCCTCAGCTGCTGCCGATTCAGGAGCTGTCCATGGTGACATCTTTCCTGCCTCAGCCTGCTGCTGTCAAGGGAGCTGTCCACAAAGGCAGCGCCACCTCAACACTCTTTGTCAGCTATTCATGCTTCAGGGAGAGGCTTCTCTGCCGTGGACTCCCTTTGTAATCTTGGTGAACTTCGTAAACGTCGTAAATCCTCAAAGTTTATGAGGCAAGTGGCCAGACCCCTGCCTGAGGAACTCCCCCAGACATCTCTGTAACTGTCATCTCCAGGCCCTCAGTAGGACCCATCCCAGATTATAGTAATTTGAGGTGAAAAGTCTGGACAAAAACCCATCAGTCTCTCAACAGGAAAGCCCACCAATCCCTGAGCTCCCCACAGAAACCCACCAATTACTGAGCAGGAGAATCCACCAATCCCAGAACTTTCCAAGCTTAGTACCTGAAATTCCACCAATCCTCACTCTGGAAATCCCTGCCCTAGAAAACTCTGCCCCCAAGAAATCCCATCTAACCCCTGCAACTTGTTCAATTCCCTGCTGCCCTCTCCTGGGAGCAGGGGCAGCCACACCCTGGGTTCATCCCTCCACACACCAAATCCCCCAATAAACCTCTCCTATGAGATTTGCTGCCTGCTGAAACTCTTTTATAAGAAGAAGCAGAGAAGCCAAGAAGCAATGAAGAGAAGAGAAGCAAAGAAGGAGTCTGGCTCAGGCTCCTGGGCTCCACAGCTCAGCTGGGGTTTAGGAAA
This sequence comes from Lophiomys imhausi, assembly GCA_907164525.1. Classification (NCBI taxonomy): domain Eukaryota; kingdom Metazoa; phylum Chordata; class Mammalia; order Rodentia; family Muridae; genus Lophiomys; species Lophiomys imhausi. The sequence continues at coordinate 3,637,402 of CAJQZJ010026257.1, read as the reverse complement.
TTCTCCCCTCTTAGTTGCAACGTCTCTGCTGAGGAAGCCTCCTCTCAGAGCTGTATGGTTCCTGGGCTCCTGTGCCTCAGGATGCCCTGGCACTAGGACATTGTCCCATCTAAAATAGTTGTGTGGTTCCTGGGTTCACAAGTCCTAGGATACCTTCCTCAGAGCTATAACACTTTCACTGGGGATACCTTCTCCCATTAGAGCTGTGTGGTTCTCAGGCTCATGAGTCCCAGGATACCTTCCAATCTGAGTAGGTAACTCAGTCCTTCTGAGACCCCCAAAGCCTGGAATCTTTAGCCCTGCCTCCTCTCTTCTGCCCAATTCGGGCTGTCAGCAACTTTATTAACCAATCAGGGATAATTGGGGGTTGGAGGGAGACAAGGTTTACACAGTAGCATTTTGGCTATGTGAGAATCTGTTTGTTGGGCGGGAAGCACATCTTGGGGATAAGTAATTAACATTTGAATACATAGCAACTCCAGATCAGCCCCAACAGGGTGTGAAGAGAGGGAGTGCCAGAGAAGTCAGGTTAAGTTAATATCTAGCTGAGATACTGTCCCAGCTAAAGGGCAGCAGCTTTAAACTATATAGATGTCTTTGTATCTTACTTAGACGTTAAGCAGGATCCACAAAAGCTCCACAACACTGAGCAAGCAAGCTAAGGAGCCTTAGTTATGTCATCTCATGAAAGGATTCCTAAGAATACTTTAATGCTAAAACTATCCTGGGTAAAACTGGTCTCTGCTCACAAGACCAAGGACTAAACAGCCACAGCACATTCCTTGAGGGGTTCAGCTAAACTGCGGCCTGAGGTGTCCATGGACAGTCTTGGCTGACTGCACAAGCCAGTGGGCAAAACTTGGGCCTGAGCCTGAGGAGAAAGCCTCAAACCTAAGCTGAATTGAGGCAGAGGCTGCCATAATAATGCCAGAGCCAGACTGCTGAATGCTGACTGAGGTGTGTTTGCAGATAGAAGGCTGACAAGTTTGCCCTCAAGGACCCACAGCCTTAATATCCTTTCAAAAGGGGTTAGGCTAGGGTTGTTTAGGTGTTGTTAGGTAATAGTTGTTTATTAGGTATTATTAAATATAGTTTAATAAGATTTTTGGTTACAGTGGAGGGAGGAGGATTAAGAGTTCAAGGCTAAGACAGGCATGGTGGCACACCCATTTAATCCCAGCACGCTGGAGGACAGGCAAGCAGATTTCTGTGGATTCTAGACCAGCCTAGCTTACAAAGTGAGTCCAGGACAGCCAGGTAATAAGGTAACTGGCACATACAACCTTTTAGTTGCCAGACGTGGTGACACATGCCTTCAATACCAGCACTCAGGCAGATCTCTGATCTCTGTGAGTTCAAGGCTAGCCTGGTCTACAAAGTGAGTCCAGAAAAAACCAGAGATACACAGAGAAACCCTGTCTTGAAAAACAAACAAAAAAAAATTCTCAGCTATAGTCAATATATATACATTGAATATATATATATATACATACATATATATATACACACACACACAAGGCTATTCTCAGCTATATATACAGTGACTTCAAGGACAACCTGAGCTACATGAGGCAAGAAAATAGTAACAATTCATACAACTATAGCCATCTGATTTGTTGTTTTGTTTTGGAGACAGGGTTTCTCTGTGTAGCCCTGGCTTTCCTGAAATTCTCTCTGTAGACCAGGCTATTCTCAAACTCAGAGATCTCCCCACCTCTGTCTCCCAAGTGCTAGGATTAAAGGTGTGAGCCACGACGCCTGGCTCCATATACCTCTCTTTATTCTTGAAAATTCATGGCCAGAATAATGAAACTTAATCCCTTTAGCTCACCTTGAACAAAAGTCAAATCCAAATGCATCATAGACCTTTATTTAAGTGCGGAATCTGGGACTGTTAGAGGAGACTGTAGGGAAAACACTTCAAGATCTAGGCAGTGTCTGGTAGTACACAGTGTTAGTCCTAGCACTCAGGAGACAGAGGCAGGAGGATCTCTGTGAGTTCCAGGACCTCCAGAACTACAGAGACCTTGTTTCAAAAAAAAAAAAATTTAAACAGGGAAAGCAACCCAATCAACAAATGGGTTACAAAATTAACAGTTCTCAAAAGATGGGATACAAATGGTAATACCAATATGAAAAAAAAAAAGTTAAGCTTCTATCTTAGTTAAGGTTTCTATTGCTATGTAGAGACACCATGACTACAGCAACTCTTATAAAGAAAAAAATTTATTTGGGGCTGGCTTACAGTTTCTGAGAGTTAGTCCATTATTGTCATGGTGGAAAGCACACAGGCAGACATAGTGAGTTACTTCCGGATCGTCAGGTAGCAGGATGAGAAGGTGATACTCTGTCTGGCTTGAGCTTTTGAAACCTTAAAGCCCACTCCAGAGACACACTTCCTCTAAGGCCATACTTCCTAATAGTGCCATTCCCTATGAGCCTATGGGGACCCTACCATTTTTATTCAAACTAACACAATGCCCAACCTCACTAGCCATTAAGGAAATGCAAGTTGAAACTATACTGAAGGGCTGGGTGTCCTTAATCCCAGCACTCAGAAGGCAGAGGAGCTCTGAGTTCAAGGATGGCCTACCTTACAAAGCAAGTTCCAGGACAGCCAACGATACAAAGAAAAACTCTGTCTCAAACAAAACAAAACAAAGACAAAAACAAAGAACCAATAATAAATAAAATAAAATAACAATAAAATTTAAAACCTATTGAGGGGCTGTGGAGACGTTCAGTGGTTAAAATCATGTGTTGTTCTGGCAGAAGACCTGAATTGGGTTCTGAGCACCTGTGTAGGCATGTTAAGTCTGGCTCCAGGTGAACTGGTGTCCTCTTCTGGCCTCTTGAAGTGCTGCACCACATTAGCGCGCGCGCGCGCACACACACACACACACACACACACACACACACACACACACACACTCAATGTTGAGAGTCCACCTCACCCCAGTCAGAATGGCAATCATAGAGAAAACAACAAACACAGCTGAGGATGTGGAAAAAGGAAACCCTTAATATGGCCAGCCGCTGGTGTGGATGTGAACTCATTCCTACACAATGGAAATCAGAATGCAACTTCCTCCAAAACCTGAATATACAGACCATATGACCTACCTATGCCATTCCTGGGGATTTACCTGGAAAACTCCAAGTCAATACATCACAGAGACAATTCCATGCTGATATTTACTGCAGCATGTGCACAGTAGCTCAGATGCTCAGATAAGGAATCACCCTCAGTGCCCACCCACAGAGGAATGGGTAAATAAAATGTTTGGCACACACACAATGGGGATTCTCAGCCATAAAGAAAACCAAAGTTACATCATTTACAAGAAAATGGACACAACTGTAGAGAATCAAAATCGAGTCAGAAAGAAAAATACGATTTTGACAAATACAAATATATTTTCTTTCATTTGTGGTTCAGACTTTTATGTAGTTAAATAAAATGTCTGTAATTAACACATAAATCAAAATAGTGTTTGGGCAAAAAAGAGAGGGAAGGGTACAGGGATTGGGGTATGTTTGTTTGAGGACAAATTAAAATAAATTAGTTTAAGATTGTTCTTGGAGCCTGGGCTACATGAAACTCTGTCTCAAAAATATATATACAAAACTATACAGCTTTTATAAATATGTACTTTTCTTTACTTCATCAAAAAGAAGACCTGCAAGGGTGTGGTGGCACATATGCCTTTAAGCTCAGGACTTGGGAGGTAGAGGCAGACAAATCTCTGTGAGTTTGAGTCCAGCCTTGGCTTCATAGGGAGACGTTGTCAAGACAGGAGAGAGGGATGAGCCATGAATGACTCAACTGAAAAAGAGATTTGGCTGAAGTCTTTCAGCTCCTAGGACATTCCACACGGTGAACATGAGGTAGATGATTCATCTTACCCACAGAAAGACCAGTTTCAGACCATCTCAAAAATCTGTTTGCTTGTCTGTGTACAGACAGACAGGGCTTCACTCTGTAGCCCAGGCCAGACTCAACCTTGCATCGGTCCTCCTGCTTGCTGAGAGGACCACCCCAAACTTGCTCCATTGAACACGCTGGGTGGCCAGACTCTCTGAAGGCTTCCTCGTTTATCAGAGTGGGTTCCAGTTGCTGAGGCTTCAGGTCTCTTAGGCTGTGTCTACCCCAGCACTGTCACCTCCTGTTTGTCTCCATGTCCTGGGTAGAGTTGGTGTGGTTCACAGACGAATAGCGGACGTCCTGGATGGGGGACATTGAACATCAAACCTCAGTCAGTACCTCTTTCAAGTAAAGGACCTCCCTGATGAACGGAGGGCTCAAGGAGCAGGCCCACTCGGTCCCTACACAGTGGGTATAGGCAGGGCTTAGGAGGTAGGCATTCCTCAGAACCTCAGCACTCTGGAGTCAGAGGGAGGAGGACCAAGAGTTTAAAGCCAGTTCATAGGTTTGCCTGATCTCAAAAATCATGGTCCCAATATCCCCTGTAAGGACATACTCAGAATATTGTAGCCCTCCTCCCACGAGGTCTCATCTCCTAAAGTTTCTACTCCCTCCCAGTGGTGCACAAGCTGGGCACTGGGGCAACCCTGGCTCCAGATGTCATACTGCAGCTATCTGCCCCTGTCCTTGAGAAAATTCCAGAAATGGGTCTATGGCTAACTCAGACTCCTACATCTTCCTCCCTCATGCCTCTATACTCACCTCTCTCTCTAAGGACCTACGCCGCAGAGAACAACCTGGAGAAACAAGAGAATTTGTCAGGAAGAAAGAGACTCTGCAATCATGGATGCCTGAGGGTGTCTGGCCTTCTTCAGCCTTTGGATTGACACAGGACAGGGAAGAGCCAGGCATGGTGGTGCACACACTTTAGAAGTAAACCAGTAATTTAAAGTCATCTCTGACTGTATATAAAATTTGAGACCAGCCTAGATATGAGACCCAGTTTCAGAAAGAGAGAGAGAGAGAGAGAAGGAAAGGGGAGCGGGGGTGGCAGAAAGATGACTCAGTGGTTAAGAGCACTGGCTGCTCTTGCAGACACTCTGGATTCAATTCCCAGAACCCACATGGAGGCTCACAAACATATGTAACTCGGGCTCCAGGGGATCTGACACTCACTTCTGGCTTCTGTGGGCATTGCATGCATGTGCTGCACACACATACATGCAGACAAAACACCCATGCACATTAAAAAACAAAACAAACCAAACATAAAGCCAGGCATGAAGGTACACACCTTCAATCCCAGCACTCAGGAGGCAGAGGCAGGCTGATCTCTAAGTTCAAGGCCAGTCTCATCTACAGATCGAGTTCTAGGACAGTCAAATGGTGCACAGAGAAACTCTATCTTAAAGAAAAAAAAGGGGAGGCAGGGAAAGAGAATGAATATATGAATATATCAGGTCCCAATAAGTCATTCAAGGTCACACTCCAATAATTGACCTTCCTCCTGCTAGGCTCTGACTCCTTACAGTCTTATGACCTCCTGACAGCTTGCAATGAATCTAGACCTTTTACCCATGGGTCTTTTTGGGTGACATGCAAGACCCATACTCTAAGACAGGCATGGTGACACAGGGCTGTGCTATCTCAGTGTTTGGGAGATGGAGGCAGGAAGATTGTGAGTTAGAAGCCAGTCTGGGCTACATGTCAGGGCCCAGACTGGCTTCTAACTCACTGGGATAAAGTATGGTGCTGGGATTAAACTTGGCATGTTCTGGTTTTTTGAGGAATGGTTTCATGTAGCCCAGACTGTCCTATGGAGCTGAGGATACTCTTGACCCTGACAGTTCCTTCCAAGTCCTCTGTGCTCACAGTCCATTGGAGGAGACACACATGTGCCCGCACAGTGACCACTATGACTGAGCCCCAGTCATAGTGGTCACTGTGCGGGTGGAGGTGGGGAGGTTTATTTCATGTTTGAGGGGAAAAGTCAGTCATGCAACAGGGCCTTCTAGACCAATTGGTCACTCTGTAGCTATGAGGATGCAGCAGGAAGGTTGGTGATTTAAAGCACACACTCCTTCCTCCACACAGCACAAGCCCCTGTGCAGACTATAGTGGCATTCAGAGCTAGTGCTTAGAGAGTGTGCACTGTGGAAAGTGAGGGATTCAGGTGTGGCTCAGTGGTAGAACCCCTGCCTAGAATCCCCCAGTGAGGGGCTGGGGGCGTGGCTCAGTG
>CAJQZJ010026257.1:3605434-3618496 GCA_907164525.1 Lophiomys imhausi | reverse complement strand
TTCCTCCACCATGTGGGCTCTGAGAGTCCACCTCGAGTTATGAAGCTGAACATATTTGCTGTTATCTTTACTGTCTCCCAGCTTGAACCTGTAACTGTAACAGTAAATTTTTATTTATCACACATATATTTATCAATACTTAACAATTACCTAACAACTGTCTATAAAATTCCTAAATCTTAAACCCAAACCCTAACTCTGAAACCTAGCACCTAAAATGTCTTAGTATCTATAATACAAGCATTTAACATTAACCTAAGGTTTCTCAAAAGGATATTTTTCTCTGAGCATGGGTCCTGATGGATGGCTGGTCGTCATACAATTATCCAGTTTTAAAGTCTCTTAAAGTCTCTGAATTTCTCGCCTTGTGTTCTTAAGACCAATTAACATATGAACGTTTCCCGGACGGCTCACCTATTCAGATGCCTAAGGCCTGCAAAGGCCCAAAGTCCTGGAGCTCTGCCTAAGCACTCCCGAATCTCAGGGAGAATCCATCTCCTCTCCAGACCTGAAACAGGTCAACACAGAGGGTGAAACTTTCCAATGGGATTGTGATGCGTGTTTCTCCGAGGTTGAGGAAAAGATCCTGAGTGAATCAGGAACAGGATAGAGAGCCAGCCCAGAGTCCATGTGAATCCTGCCTTATATATCTTCACCGTAGGCAGAAGCTTTCGTGCACTTTTTTTTTTTTGGTTTTTCAAGACAAGGTTTCTCTGTGTAGCCCTGGCTGTCCTGGACTCACTTTGTAGACCAGGCTGGCCTCGAACTCACAAAGATCCGCCTGCCTCTGCCTCCCAAGTGCTGGGATTGTGCACTTTTAAAGTTAGGTCCCAGGCGGTGGTGGCGCACGCCTTTAATCCCAGCACTTGGGAGGCAGAGGCAGGCGGATCTTTGCGAGTTTGAGGACAGCCTGGTCTACAAAGCGAGTCCAGGACAGCCAGAGCTGTTAAACAGAGAAACCCTGTCTCGAAAAACAAAAAATAAACCAATAAACAAACAAACAAACAAACAAACAAATAAATAAATAAATAAAGTTAGGTCCCTGGGCTCAGTATTTTTCAAAAAAAGCTTTTTGCAGAGGGGCATGAATTCACAGGCAGTCCGCAGATGTGGGCAGGTGCCTCAGGGCTTGTCATTCTGTTTTTCGAAGAGAGCTGTGAAATGACAGCAGACCTCCGGAGGGTGGGCACCTCAGGGGGCATGTCCTGCCCCTAGCCCTAATTATCAAAGAGGTCCTGGTCCTTGGCGAGTTCCCAAGGACCTGTCACTTCGGATGTAAGTCTTTTATCTTAAAAGTCCAGCCTTATTCCAAGTTCCCTATGCTATATATGTTAACACTAAACCTACCACATGTAACATCCCAAGAATCTCAAAAACAAGATTTTAAACTTGGAGAACAGCCAGTTTATTACTCTACAAACTGACAGCCTGTACTGGGAAAGTTCACTTTCCTTATGAATCACGGTTGTTTCTCAACAACCTTGCGATCTATATGGCTTATCAAAAACAAACAAAAAAGCAGCCTCCAAATTTGGAGCCTGGTGGTAAAGGTCCATGATGCCAGCTCTCAGGATGGGGAGGAATTCGAGCTGAGTGTCTTAGCTCTTTGCTGTGCAAAGCTACAAGGCAACTCTTATAAAAGAAAGCATTTAATTAGGGGCTTGCTTACAGTTTTAGAAGGTGAGTCTGTGATCATCATGGTGGGGAACAGACAGGCATGATATTGGAATAGTAGCTGAGAGTTTTATACCTGAAGCAGAGGCAGCAGGCAGAGATAAACACTGGGCCTGGGGTGGGCTTTTGAAACCTCAAAGCCTTGGTGGCACACTTCCTCCAGCAAGGCTGCACCTACTAATACTTCCCAAACAGTTCATCAACTGGGAACCGAACATTCAAACACATGAGCCTATGGGGGCTGTTCTCATTCAAACACCCACAGCCAGGCAGTGCTTTGCAGTCAGTTCTACGCCGGTCGGACCTACATGAGACCCTGACTTAAAAACTAAGATCAAGGCTGGTGACATTACTAAGTAGGTAAAGGTGCTTGTCACCAAGCCTGACAACCTGAGTTCGATCCCTGAGACCCACCTAGTGGAAGGAGAAAAGTAACTGTCCTCTGACCTTCACATGTACACACACACAATGTTGAAGGTGTCTTTTTTTTTTTTGGGGGGGGCGGTCGAGACAGGTTTTCTCTGTGTACCAGCCCTGGCCGTCCTGGAACTCACTCTGTAGACCAGGCTGGCCTCGAACTCACAGAGATCCACCTGCCAATGCCTTCAGAGTGCTGGGATTAAAGGTGTGTGCCACCACCGCTCAGCCATACTTTTAAACTATTTATCAATAACTCTAAACACCTTCCAACCATGCCCAGCTAAATTTTATGTGCACTGGTGTTTTGTCTGCATGTATATGACATTGTCAGATCATAGAATTACAGACAGTTGTGAGCTGCCATGTAGGTGCTAGGATTTGAACCCAGGTCCTCTGGAAGAACAGTCAAGTACCCTTAACTGCTGAACCATCTCCCCAGACCTGCCTGTCTCTTTCATAATGCCTGTGTTTAAATCTCATATATTTTTGGTTGTGAGCCTAGCCTTTAACGGCTGAGCCATCTCTCCAGCCCAAAAATGTGTAGCCCAGGCTGGCCTCGAACTCGTGATCCTCCTGCCTCTGCCTCCTTCAGCAAATCCTACCGGCGTGCGCCACCAAAACCGGCTTAAATCTCTTTAAGAAATCTTTTCTAGGGCTGGAGAGGTGGCTCAGTGGTTAAGAGCACTGGTTGTTCTTCCAAAGGACCCGGGTTCAAATCCCAGCACCCACATGGCAGTTCACAGCTGTCTGTAATTACCAGGCGTGGTGGCGCACGCCTTTAATCCCAGCACTTGGAAGGCAGAGGCAGGTGGATCTCTGTGAGTTTAGGGCCAGCCTGGTCTACAGAGTGAGTTCTAGGACAGCCAGGGCTACATAGAGAAACCCTGTCTCAAAAAAAAAAAAAATGAAGGTGGGGAGAGAGCAAGGAAGACTCTCGGTGTCAAGCCTCCCCATGCTTGTCATACACACAGATGTGTTTATACACATGCAAACATGTATACATATCAGAACATACATCTCACATACACATGCCAACACAAACGAATTCCAGCTTTCATTATTTGGGTGTGGTGGTAACTAGGGAGTTCAAGGCTAGCCTGGACAACATGAGACCTTGTCTCAAAAAAAAAAAAAAAAAAAAAAAGCTGGGAGTGGTGGCACATGTCTTTAATCCCAGCATTTGGGAGGCAAAGGTGGATCTCCGTGAGTTCGAAGCCTTCCTGGGTCTACAAAGCAAGTCCAGGACAGCCAGAGGTGTCACACAGAGAAACCCTGTCTTGAAAAAAAAAAAAAAAAAAAGCAAGTGAAGAAAGACTCCTGCTTTCCTTAGTGGAAGTCTGAGGGAATTTCTCAGGCTGGGATGGGCTGCACAGTAAATCCCATGTCCTGCCTCCCACCCCTCTCCTACTCACCCTTTGTCACCTAGCTGGTTCTTCATTAGGATCTGCTTCTGTTTGCAGCAGAGAGCTATGGATTTCCAAACAGAGGCTGGGGATGTGGCTCAGTGGCAGAGTGCTGGCCAAATATGAACACCTGGATTCTATCCCCAGCAATGCGTGAATTTGGTGTGGAAATTGCAGAACTTGGGAAATGGAAACAGGAGGATTAGGAATTCAAGGCCATCCTTGGCCTGGTGTACAAGTCACAAAATAAAACAATGGAAGGAAGGAAGGAAGGAAGGAAGGAAGGAAGGAAGGAAGGAAGGAAAGAAGGAAGGAAGGAAGGAAGGAGAGATCCCACCCGATGCAGGGACCTTCTTGTAGCTTGCTAACTCTCATTTTCTTCAGTACAGCCATGACAATCCCCAATCCCTCTCTTTGGCGCCATTGGAGGAAGGGTGGAGAATGGAACAAAACTTTTCTGTTCCCAACTAAGTGGGAAAGGGCTAGAATTCAGACCCAAATAAACAGCCCCCACTAGCCATCCTCCTTGAAGGTGCCAGCTCAGACTTCCTCTGGTCTTCTCCTCCACATTCCCTCCTGATGACAATGGCCTTTTTTTTTTTTTTAATTTTTCCTTTTCTTTTGAAAGCCCAGAGAAGGAAATCAAACATGCCCCGCCTTTCACTGATTGAACCTTGATGACTGACTAATTAAGGTCACAGCTGTCCTGTTGTCTGTCCCTCCCACCCCCCCCCCCTGCTTTTCCTTCCTTGGAGCCTTGCTCTCTGCTCAGCTCCTCCCCTCTGTGATTGCTGGGGATCTCCCCTTCTGTTCTTGTTCCTTAGAAGTTGGTTGTCATGGTGACCCGCTCTTTCTCTTGGAGGAAGGTCTCTGAGACCCTTGCCTGGGTATCAACACCCCCAGGCTTCCCCATTCCAACTCTTCCTGAGGGAGGGTGGAAAGGCAGGGAAAATTTAAGGGGGTGCAAGGAGACCTGTAAAATTCTCAAGATCTTTCCAGAAACTCCATTTACAGGGGGGAAATAAATAAAAATAAAGGCTTATATTAAACCTTGTGCAACCCGAGTGTTCATCGTTTTATATCGTTGTTGGTGTTTACTAAGTTCTACTCCAGGGCACCTTGAGAGCAGTAGGGGAGCTACAGAGAGTTCCAAGCAGAGGCTGAGGCTGTGGCTTGGTTGTAGGGTGCTTCCCTAGCCTGCAGGAACCTCTCCGTTCCTCCTCACACACACACACACACACACACACACACACACACACACACATCACCTCCCAACCCTCCACCCCCGCATAGCAAGGCTATCCTGCAATCCCAGCACTTGCCAGGCGGCAGGCAGGAGAATCAGGAGTTCACAAAGGTCGCTCTTGGCTCCACAGCCAGTCCGAGGCTGGTTGGGTCTACCTGAGAACCGGACTGAAGAAAAAGCGGTGCTGGGGAGGGTTGGACGAGGGGGGAGCAGGGGCTGGAGACACAACTCAAGCCTTAAGAGCATTCCTGCTCTTCCATGAGTTGAGTTCCCAGCCAAGCATCCAAGTTTAGGTGGGTCACAGCCCTCTGTAACTCCAAATCCAGGAGGATCTGACGCCCTCTTCTGGCCTTCCAAGGCAAGACACGCAAGTGTACATACCCGTAATTTTAAATAAAATTTTAAAAAACTTAAAGATTAGAATTTAGAGAGAAAGAAATCTGATGAAGAGAAAAAAAAACGAGGAAGGGAGGTTGGATAGTAAGGGGAGGTAGAGCGTGTGGACAGATAGGGGTGGGGCGTGTGGATAGCGGCGGGGCTCGGAGAACCAGGAGACTAGGACAAGGGTGGGTGAGAGTCCCGTATGAAAACCGTGTGGGGACAGAGACCGTGCTGGTCTCAGCCACGGGTTTAGAGCACCGATCTCGCTACCTAGAAGGTGTTCTGAGTCACTATTGGGATGAATCCAGATTGCGAAAATAGGCTGGAAATCTTTCTGTGTCTCTGGTGAATCACCGCAGGCTATGAAGCAGGCCCTGAACTTGCCAGACTTCTGATCTCCCTTGGGTGTAGGGTTATTTTAGAAGAGCCTTGCACTTGGCATTTATTCTGGAATGATGGCCACTTAGCCTTAAAGTGATCTTTTGTAAATAATCAGTGATTGTCTTCTGAGATTTATGGGGTTACTCTTTCTTGGGAACTTCAGAGCCTTAGCATGACCTCAGTCATAAGACATTTCTTGCAAACCTGGAGTTTTTATGACTGTGTTTGCTTAGGTCATAGATCCCTAAAACAACTCTGATCTGATAAGGGATTTTAGTATTCAGGAGTTGATTTGCTTTTGGCCTTTGTAACAATAAAAAAACCCTTCTGCGAAGCTGTTGGTCATTCAGTTCAGTTCATCAGGGGGGGATCCCCTACTGCTGAGAAGCCTAAATTTATCCTGCAATCCCTCTTTCTTCAATCCTCCTGAGTGAGTAACCCAGAACACTGTCACTCAGGGAACAGAAAAATAATGACACACTGAGGATTAGGAAACACAGAATGATTGACCCTCTTCCTTCAAGTTTAAACTTCCAGCAGGCATCACTAATTAATACAAATGCTCCCTTTTGGTATTTACAGTGGCAGACAGATTAGTGATGACTAATCAATGCACGAATTCCTTTTTGGCATTCACAGTGGTAGATAGCAGCACACCCAAGAAGCACAGAGGAGTTCCCAGAATTTTTTTTCCTCAGAATTCTTAATATAGTAGCATGCTTAAACAGTCACTACGTAGGCCTATTAAAAACAGTCACTGGGGGTACTGAGAACTAAACTTGGGTCCTCTGCAAGAACAGCACACAAATAAAAAGAAAATAAATCTTAAAAAAGTAGTCGAGGAGAAGCACATCTGTCTCCCCTAGCACAAAGAAGATGTAAAAACTAAGAGGAGAGAGACTGTGGGCAGGAGTCACAGCAGGATGGTAATGGAGGACATTGGCTCCTTCATTCTCTCACTTTCCCTTAGACCTGGTTTCCCAGAGGAGGTATGAACAAACATCTAGTCATCCCAGATAGGGAACTGACGACAGATCAACAGTGGTTAGTACCATAGTCCAACTTGGTGAACCAATGAGTTTTATTGGAGTTTCTTACAGGAATGTGTATGGGTAAGGGGTTGCTTACAGGAGCAGAAATGACTCAGAGACAGCTTTATCACCAAAGCCCACCCTAGCATCAGTGAAGGCTCACAAAGCTGGGAACCTGGGGCACACTGCACAGCCTGAAGGCATGTCAGGGAGACTGTCATTCCGACCAGCTGGTCTGAGAGTAACTCTCAGTAATGTGAATATATGCATGGGGAGGAGGGGCCTTACATATCTGTCAGCCTTATGTATCTTCCCAAAGCCTTCGCTCACTTCCTGAGCTTGCCAGGTTCCCCACAGGATAGGGAAGGGGGTGTCGCACCTCCCTTAGATCATTCAGTTGTTTCACTTCCCTTTGTCCTAAGGATCCTTTCTCAGACCCCACTTCTGTACCAGGGACTCAGAGTCAACGGGGCAAAACAGATACCATGGAGATGTCAAACAGGTCTGCCCACCTGAGAATGAGAGATGACACCAAGGAGTCCAGCTGTCCCCACTGACGCTACCCCTCTAAACCTGCCACAGGATGCTGCAACAAGCCCACTTGCCGTGCCCAACCTACAACCCAAGCCACAGAATGGCAGTACAAATGGCTGTTGTTTCAAGCTGCTGAATTCCAGAGGCAAATTGTTACCCTGAAGATGCTGACAGATACACCCTTGGATTCTGGGAAATCTTCCTGGCTTCTTATATAAAAATTCTTCCTCCTGTCACCCCACAGGTTCCTCCAACTAAACCAGGACGTTCCTTTTGCTTGCAGTCCAAGAAGTTGAGGAATAGATGTTCAGGGAGAGGGTGGACTGCAAAGATGGGGTGTTGGCTGTGGGCAGGGGTTTGGAGACGCAATGTCTTGTTCAACAAGATGGGACCATTTCAGGGAAAAATGGTCCGCAGACCAGGAGAGAGGATGTCCCAGGGGGAGCTCAACACAGGCATGTCATCCTGTCCCGAGATTCCTTTCCTGGGATTGGCTTTGGGTAGTGATGTATGTGCTCATATTTGAGCCGCATATTCTTTTATCTCTGTGGGTCAGTTCTGCAGTAAAGATTGGTAGGGAGATGGAGGAGAGAGGGAGGGAGGGAGGGAGGGAGGGAGGGAAGGAAGAGGAGGAGAGAGAGAGAACACCATTGTTATATAGTGTTCTATGACTCCTCCAAATTCATATAGAGAGGCCCTAACCCTATTTTACAGTGTTTAGGTGTGTGCACATGTGTGTGCACGCTCTGGCTTTGTCTCCTTCCGTGTTGGTTCCTGGAGATCAAATTCAGACCGCCAGGGTTGGCAACGGGCAAAGTTACCCACTGAGCCCTCTCTGTTGCCCAAGGTTTTGTTTAGCGGTCTTCTCTCTTTGCAGGGTGGGTCCTCCCTGTCTGGGTTCAGTGGCATCGCTCCCTGGCGCTCCCCATACCCCCCCTTCATGGTTTCCCATCCTTGGTACTCACTCACTCTTGCTCATCATGTTTGTACCCCTCGAGGGACACTCACAAAGCCCACCGCTGATTAAGGGCTGTCCAGAGTCCTGTCAGTCTGTGGGCTGGGTGTAGTTATGACCACCCCCGTTTTGCAGATGGGCACACTGAGACCAAGGGGACTCCACTTCTCCACAGCTCCCTAAACTGGGATGTGACTCACTGCTGCTAAGCACCCATAACCTGTCTTGTCCCTGTGGGAACTAGTGAGTCGGATGGGCACCTTTAGTGTCACAGTCATTCTTTTCAATGGGGCTGTCGGGTAGGTGGGTTTCTTGTTAGATATGAATTGTTGCTGCCCCCCCTTGCTGTGTGACTTGGAACTAATGTCTTGACCTCTCTGTGCCTCGTCTCTAAAACTGGGACTACAACTGAGCCCATTCCACTGGTGGAGTGACTCAAATCGAGTTCAAATGGGCTGGAGCAGATGTCACCTAGCAGAGCAGTGGGAGGGACAAAATTACCTTAAGCGCCAGGTCTAAGTGGAAGAAGATAGCTCCCATCAGTACTAGGCCTCCCAGGGTGGCTGCTACGATGAGACTTATAGCAGATCCTCCGGAGAGCAACAGGAAGTCGTCAGGCTTCATGGGATAGGCAGCAGTGGGAGCCGCAGCTGTGGGAGCCACGGTGGCTTCTGGGAACCAAAAAGGACAAGACTGAAGGAGACACCGTCCCTCCTCCACACCCCATTCCCTGTCATTTCATCTTGGGTGAGCTTCACCGGACCGTGTTCCTTACTGCTCGGAATCCTACTGTGGCTTCCCAGGGTATGGGGTGGCACAGTATCTGG
This sequence comes from Lophiomys imhausi, assembly GCA_907164525.1. Lineage (NCBI taxonomy): Eukaryota > Metazoa > Chordata > Mammalia > Rodentia > Muridae > Lophiomys > Lophiomys imhausi. The sequence continues at coordinate 3,609,644 of CAJQZJ010026257.1, read as the reverse complement.
TGCTCACTGTCCTGCCATCCTGTCAACTTATAGCTCAGCCTCCTCTGCACGCTGTGATCGTGCACCCTTCTTTTTATGTTTCCAAGTTCATCCATTTCTCTCTCCTCCTCCCCTTTCTCTCCCCACCCCAACCTCTCCATTTCAGTCCCCTTCCTCCTCAGGGACTACAAAATCCTTGTCTATGTTAGAACCAGTTCAGCCAGCCCCTCCTCCAGGAGCCCCCCCCCCCATGACTCCCAGGCTGAATCATGCTCCACGGTCCCCAAGATGCCCTCATCCCAGTCCTGCCTGCCCTGGTCTCTGGGGTGGAGGGTGGTCTGTGGATGTCCCTCATTAGTTCCCAGGATGGAGTGGACCTGGTCACCAGGGCACAGTGAGCTTCGCTATCTGCTCAGCAACCATTTCCTGAGGTGCTTGCCTGTAACTCAACACGAGGGCAGAGACAGGCAGGCAGATTCCTGAAGCTCATCGGCCAGTTGGTCTAGTTGAATCCATGAACCCCAAGTTCAGTGAGAGACCCTGTCTTCAACAAGTAAAGTTGGATTTCGGGGTGTACAGTGGCAGGTTGCCTGTGTTCCAGTGGGTTGTGGAACATGTGTGCACTGGACTCTATGGGTTACAAAGAGGAGTAGGGGGAGGCAGTAAACAAGAAAGGAGAGCTGGAGGAGGGCACAGGGGATAGATATGATAAAAGATACGTTGCAAGCCGGGCGTGGTGGCGCACATCTTTAATCCAGCATTTGGGAGGCTGAGGCAGGCGGATCTCTGTGAGTCAAGGCCAGCCTGGTCTACAAAGTGAGTCCAGGACAGCCAGGGCTACACAGAGAAACCCTGTCCCAGGGGGCGGGGGAAGCATTGCATGCAGAATGATATTCTCAAAGAATAAAACAAAAAAAATTTTTTAATGGCGAGCAATCAAAAGACGCCCAATGTCAACCTCTGGCTTTGTTGTGTAGAAGTTTCACTGGAGATTATAGCCTTCTATTTTGGAGGGAAACCGTTTTTTTTTTTTTTTTTTTTTTGGTTTTTCGAGACAGGGTTTCTCTGTGTAACCCTGGCTGTCCTGGACTTGCTTTGTAGACCAGGCTGGCCTCGAACTCAGAGATCCGCCTGCCTCTGCCTCCCAAGTGCTGGGATTAAAGACGTGTGCCACCACACCCGGCTTTTTTTTTTTTTTTTCTTTTCTAGGAAAGGTTCTTCTGTGTAGCCCTGGCTGTCCTGGAACTCACTCCTTAGACCAGGCTGGCCTCAAACTCACAGAGATCCACCTGCCTCTGTCTCCTGAGTGCTGGGATTAAAGGCATGCACCACCGCCGCCCAGTTGGGAAAGTTCTTAAGACACAGGATGTGAACGCAAAGTGAAACAACAGGATACTCTGGGGGAGGGTGGGTGTGAACACCTCCGTCCTGGAGAGAAGGTCCTTAAGACAGGAAGCAAACAGCTCAAAACAGCTTCAGGAAGTCTCAGGAACTGACTATATGCTCTAGGTAAGAGTATGCAAGTAGTGAGTACTCCCAGGTTTCCTAGACAAGTCCAGCTTGAATATAACTGGCCAGCTCAAGAATGACAGACAAATTTACCTCTGGCAGGCCTTGCCCTTCTCCCCCATTCTCTCTGCCTTGCTAAACCTTTAAGTTACATTCCTGAAGTTAGGTCTGTTCCCTTATTCACTTCCTGAGGCCGACTAACAAGGTCCAGCTACTGAAGTATTGAAGTCCAGCAATCAAAAGCTCTCTTTGGCTCACCTAATTAACACGCCCAATTAAAATTAAATACCTCATCCTAACCCGGGTTTCCCCTGGTACCTTTATAAACTGCCATTTTCCTATGGGCCACGTCAGTCTCCTCTCTATCCAGAGGCAGTCCTTTTTTATTCTGGGACAGACACCCTTCCTCCCTTTCCCTTATTCCCTTCCTCTGCTTCCTTGTTCTCTGTCTCCTGTCTTTGTCTCTTACTTCCAGTCCTTTGTCCCTTGGCAGCAAATCAATTTCCTTTGGTCTAAGAACTTGATCTGAGCCACCAGAAAGGGCACTCCCCACCCTGTGGAGCTCTCTGCACTGTGCTCCAGGCTCCCAGCGTTATGAGCTGTCGATCTTGCTGGGGTGGGCTTTGGTGACACAACTGTCTGAGTTGTGTCTGTTCCTGTTAGTAACTACTCACCAACATTTTTATAAGTAACCCCAATAAAACTCATCGGTTCACCAAGTTGGACTTGGGCGGTGTAAAGGAATGTATCTGCTCAGGACCCCCAAGACTAAGTCTGTCTTATACAAATGGGCTAATGCGGGGCTGGGGAGTCAGCCCAATAGATAAAGCACACAATGTGACCACCAGAGTTTCAGAACCCTCGGGACTCACACATAAATGCCAGGCAGATGGCCTGCTTCAAATTCCAGTGCCTGGGAGGTAATGAGGAGGCAGAGATAGGGGATCCCAGAGCAAGCTGGCTAGCTAGGCTAATTATTTCAGTGAGCTCTGGGTTCAGCTGAGAAACCCTGAGGCAATGAATAAGGTGGGAAAACAACTGAGGAAGATCCATGTGTCAGTCAGTCTCTGACCTTCCAGTGTACAGGGACACACACAAACTTTCATGCAGGTATACATGAGAGAGGAAAAAAAAAAAAACAGGCTAATAAGCCACAGCCCACCATGTGGAAGGAAATATGGCTATAAAGATCTGGGGTGGCTGTGGGAGTCTAGCCTCAGGGCCCTGTGAGTACAGAGACCTGGGGACACTTACGGCTCAATGAGACAGTCACAGGCTCGGAGACAAGTTCTTTGTCTGTGTTTTTGGCTACACACAGGTATGTACCCAGCTGATCTGGGGACAGGCGCCGGATAAACAGCCTCTCCCCGGTTCCGCACGGCTTCCTATTCAAGGTCCAGGTGAGCACGGGCTCTGGGTTCATGGTCATCGGCCACCGTAGGATCACGGAGTAGTTAAGGTCGCTGTAGATCACACCCTTCGAAGCCACTGGGAAGGTCACCAGCGGGATCAGGCTGGGATTGTCTGTGGGAACAGACAGCAAGGCCTCCAGGTGACCTCCCAGAGACACTGGTATCTCTTCGGCACCCCACAGTTGCTGGTATACATTCATTCATTCATTCGTTCATTCACCCTCTCAGTCATTCATGTATTCATGTAGTACAGACCTATTGGGGCTCACCAGCTCCTGTGTCCCATTGCCTGTGGGCCATTACAATGGCAGCAGTCACAGAATTAATTATATTAGTAATAATAATACCAGGTTACTGAGTTTTCAGTAGAGTTAGACATAATTACTTTAAACTAATTCTTATAACTGAGGCATTGTTTTTGTTGTTGTTGTTTGGTTTTTGTTTGTTTGTTTTTCGAGACAGGGTTTCTCTGTGTAATAGTCCTAGGTGTCTTGGACTCACTTTTTAGACCAGGCTGGCCTTGAACTCAGAGATCCACCTGCCTCTGCCTCCCAAGTGCTGAGATTAAAGGCATGTGCCACCATGACTAATATGACTGGGTTTTGGGGGGCTTTTTTGTTTATTTGGTTTGGTTTTTGGTTTTTCAAGACAGGGTTTCTCTGTGTATCTCTGGCTGGATTTTTTTTTTTAAGATTTCCTTCTTACATTTCTTAAAAAATTATTTTTACTTTATGGATGTGTATTTGTGGGGGTGAGGGGGATGCATAAAGATGTCAGAGGACTGCCAGGCGTGGTGGCACATGCCTTTAATCCCAGCACTCGGGAGGCAGAGGCAGGTGGATCTCTGTGAGTTTAAGGCCAGCCTGGTCTACAAAGTGAGTCCAGGACAGTCAGGGCTACATAGAGAAACCCTGTCTCGAAAAAAACCAAACAAACAAAAAAATTAAGATGTCGGGGCTGGAGAGATGGCTCAGAGGTTAAGAGCACTGCCTGCTCTTCCAGAGGTCCTGAGTTCAATTCCCAGCAACCACATGGTGGCTCATGACCATCTATAATGAGATCTGGTGCCCTCTTCTGACTCCAGGTGTACATGCAGATAGAGCACTCATATACATAAAATAAATAAATAAATCTTTAAAAAAAAGAAAATTAAGATGTCAGAAGACAATATAGGAGCTGGTTCTCTCCTTCTGCCATGTGGGTCCTGAGGATTAAACTCAGCTCATCAGGCTTGGTGACAAGTGCTTTTTACCCGTGGAGCCATGTCTCTGAGGGATATTGGCAAGGGCTTTACCAAGTCAGGATCCCAG
>CAJQZJ010026257.1:3589161-3605424 GCA_907164525.1 Lophiomys imhausi | reverse complement strand
AGCCCCTCACTGGGGGATTCTAGGCAGGGGCTCTACCACTGAGCCACACCCCCAGCCCCTCACTGGGGGATTCTAGGTAGGGGCTCTACCCTTGAAGTCTACTGTAGCCTTGCTTCTGCTCTTTATTTTCATCCTCTAAGTGTTGAGATTACAAGTGTGTGTTACTGTAGGGCATGGTAGTGCACGCCTTTAATTCCAGCACTCGAAAGAGGCAGAGGCAAGCCGCTCTCTGTGAGTTCAAGACCATCCTGATCTACAGGGTAAGTTCCAGGACAACCAGGGCTGTTACACAGAGAAACGCTGTCTCAAAACAAACAAACAAACAAAACTTAAAACAAACGAACAAAATCAAGTATGTATTACCATACCCAGTGTTCTGTCACTTTTTTTTCCTGTCACTTTGACTCAAGCTAAAGTTTCAGGAAAGAGGGAACCTTAATTTAGAAAATGTCTCTATAAGATTGGCCCAAAGGCAACTCTGTGGGGTCATTTTCTTGATTAATGATTTACATGGGAGAACCCAGCTCATTTGGAACAGTGACACCACTGAGAGGGTGGTTGGTCCTGAGTTACATAAGAAAGCAAGGTGATCATGGAGAACAATCCAAGAAGCATTGTTCATCCATGGCCTCTGCCTCTGGTCACTGTGTTTCATCACAGCAATAGAAATCCTAACTATAACACCTGACTTTAAACCTCCATTCTTTATAAATTATCCAGTCTCAGGTAGTCTCTGATAGCAAGAGAAAATGGTCTAACACGGGGATGACTAAGGGTCAGATCAGAGATGCCCTGTTGGACCCTGAGGGGTGTGGTGCATCTGGTTTCTGAGAACTGGGCCTCTCCATGGGCCCCACTCACAGTTGATTTGAATGTGCTCTGTTGGATTTCCTTGGTGCTTGCTGGTGTACAGAACCTCACTGTAGCTCTCCGAGTCTTGAGGTGACCAATTCCTGATGACCAAGTTGCCTTCTGTGTGCACCACCTCTTGGCTAGTGTGCGGAAGTCCCGGGAGGCCGTTGGAAGAGCTCATCACTGATGGCTGGGCTTCAAGCTCTCGGAACCAAGAATTACTGAGAACTCCCTCAAGGGCTCTGGGGACAGGTAGGTGGGTGCCCACTCCTTGTGTCTGGGGCAGCTTGGAGGCGGCCAAGCAGGTGCAGGAGGTGAGCAGGGCACCTTGGAGGGGACAGCAAAGAACACGTGAGACCACAGGTGACATACTACCCACAAATGACCTGCCCACAAGTGACCCAATGGTGCAGATGCTGTTGAAAGCAGTGGTGTGGTGTGAATGAGCGTTAACTCTCACAGGGTCTTGTGTTTGAACACCTGGCCCCCATCAGGAGGCGCTGTTTGGAAGAGGTCATGGAACCTTTCACAGGGGGTCACATATTAGATATCCTGCATATCAGATATGTACATTGCGATTCACAACAGTAGCAAAATTACAGTCATGAAGTAACAAAGAAAATAGTTTTATGCTTGCGGGTCACCACAACATGAGGAACTGTATCAAAGGGTCACAGCATTAGGAAGGTTGAGAACCGCTGAGCTAGGAGATGGAGTCTTGCATCACTGGGGGGTAGGACTTGAGTGTTCATAGCTTGGCCATACTTCCTCTTTCTCTCCTCCTTTCCTCCTTCTTCTCTTTTTGTGTGTGATAGAAAATGTGACCAAGCAGCTTCCGGATCCTGTGGCCATGATTTCCCAGACTGGTTCCCATTCCATCCCTACCTCGATGGACTGTATCCTTCATAAGCGTTTTTCTTTCCTAACTTGCTTGTTGGGGGCATTTTGCTTCAACAACATGAAGTATCAATGCTAATGACAGAGAGGCTGGGTGTGGTGGTGATTGCTGTGGGTAGGGACAGGGGATCAGGAGTTCAGAGGCAACCGCATATTAAATTAAACTGGAGGCCAGCCTGGGCTACATGAGGCCCTGTATCAAACAAAAGAGGATTGGTTCTTGTTGTCATTAATGTCATTTCATAGACAGGGCCTCACTGTGTACCCTAGGCTATCCAGGCTGATCTCAACCTGGACTGTGGGAAGATTTCCAGGGTTAGACAAAGGCCAGAATTCTCCAGGAACTTGTAAATCCAGTTTCCGCTGCCATAAGGAGTCATTTCTCTTACCTTTGGCAGAGGGAACGTCTGTGTTGCCAGTGGTGTCTATCAGCTAATCAAAGTTCATGCTGGTCTCCAGGCTCCCTCAGTATTACAGGTATCTTTTTATGCATTTCAAAGCCCCAAGCCAGTCTCCTGACCCTTCCTTCCCCTAGGGGCTCACCCTGCTTTTATAACCTGCTGTTCTCTATTATCCCACACTTACTCTAGTTAGCCCCACTATTCTCTCTTACTTCATCCTCTCTCTCTCTCTCTCTCTCTCTCTCTCTCTCTCTCTCTCTCCATGTTGTTGAAGCAAAATGCCCCCAACAAGCAAGTTAGGAAAGAAAAACGCTTATGAAGGATACAGCAAGTGTATGCTCTATCACTTGCTGGCTTGCTCTCTCCACTATTCTCTCTTGGTCTCCCATTTCCCTAGCCCTGGTCACGATCAGTCCTCTTCTTTTTCTCTCTGCTCTCTCTCTCTGATATCAACAGTGAAAATCTGAACCATATCATGGAGCAGTTGTGTTGGCAGTTTTCTTTTCTTTTGGTTTTTTGAGACAGGGTCTCTTTGTGTAACAACCCTGGCTGTCCTTGAACTCACTGAGATCTGCCTGCCTCTCTGCCTCCCAAGAGTGCTGGGATTGAAGGAGTGTGCCACCACCACCAGCTGGCAGTTTCTTTACTGTGCCCCCTCACATACAACAGTCCTGAAAAACAAACAAAAACAAAAACAAAAACAAAAAAAACCCCAAAAAACCAAAAACCAAAAACAAAACAAAAGACTCCAGCCACCCCAGATTGTTCTATCTTGTTCATTTTCTCTGTCTCCTGGTCTCTCTGTCTGTCTCTATCTCTCTCTTATGTCCCTACTCTAAGACAGCCTTTCACTGCCCCTAGCCTCACCCTGAGCCCAATAAACCTCCTTCCTTAGATCTCTTAGCTGTACACCTTGTCCCTAGCCTGCCAAGGTACCACAACTGTTAACTCAGGTCCTCTGGAAGAGCAGCCAGTGCTGTTAAACATTGGATGACCTGAGTTTGATCCCTAGAATCCACAGAAAGATTGGAGAAGAGAAGTGAGTCCTGCATAATTGTTCTAAGACCTCTGCATGCATGTACACCACAGCACATGACTCCCACATGCACTATCATAATACAGGCTGTGAGCCTCCATGTGGGTACACGGAACCGGACATAGATCCTTTGCAAGAGCAGCCAGTGCTCTTAACTGCTGAGACATCTCTCCAGTCCCCACCCCGACCTCTTTAAAGGTCAAGACAAAATGGATGTCAAGAATCCATATTTCCAACCTAAGACCTAATACAAAAGAGATACCCCACCCCTGACTCCTCCAGCCCCTCAGGGCTCAGAGAAGGACGCTTGGGCTGTGGGCAGGTGGTACCATAGAAGGTTTCTTTGGTCAAGACTTGAAATGGGGCCAGGGTGTGGGCCTGGTGAGAGACCTTTCGAAGTATCCCCCGGAGTTTGGGAGATGAGGAGCCTTAGACTTGTATGAGGGCCCCCGGATTGTAGTGGTGGAATGCCTATGTAGGAGGGGCCTTGGGAAATGACTCATACAGCCAGCATTTGAAAAGATATGAACAGCAGAGGGTTGTGAAGGGAGGTTGAGGCTCTCTTGGATCAGGCCCAGTAGAAGGAAAGGCTCCTTCTGATCTTGGCAGAGAGGCTTAGGTGTGGTGGGAGATGGGGCTGAACATCCGAAGAGGTTTCAAGTAGGCCCCGGCCAGAAAGGTCCATGAGTTCATACACTCTCTGCCCCGTAACTACAGCAGTCAGATGCAAGGGCTTGGGGCCTGTTTTCCTCTCCTTCCCTCTGCTCATGCCCAGAGGGACTCAGACAGCAGTTCTGAAGGGGCTGAAGAACACCCAGAGAGAATAGGAGAGATGTCCCAGCTGCAGAGCAAGCCCTGACTTGGGGACCAGGAAAGCTGTAAGCTGGATGGAGTTTGGGGCTCTATTTATTCTTATTTATGTTTTGCTGGGTTTTGAGATAGAGTCTTATTATGTAGCCCTGGCTGGCCTAGAACTTGCCATCTAGATTAGGGTGGCCTTCAGATTTCTGTGGGTCCCTTGCCTTTGCCTGCCACGTGCTGGGGTTGAACGCAGGTGTGCACTGCCCCCCCCCACCACCCGGGCTTTAAAATGGACAGAACTAAAATTTTCTGTTGTTTCTTTTTGAGATCAGGTCTCAACATAGAGCCCAAACTGGATCCAATGTGCGATCCTCCTGCCTCAACCTTCCAATGGCTGGCATCACAGGCCTGGGCCACAACACCTTCGTGTGTTATGAGATGCCCTCTCTGTGGTCTCCGTCATCCAGACCATTGCTCTTCAAAGTTTCGTTCTCATTTCCAGGCTGTGGGACCCCGGGGAAGCTATGTAAAACTCTCAGAGCTGCGGTGTCATCCCCTTCCCAGTGTGGTCCCCACCCCAGGCACCCCCGCCCCCCATGCCATGAAATGAGGACTAGCAGGTATGGGAGATAAATGTCACTGTCTGAAAGCATGTAGGCCTGCCTGGTGGGTAGATATATACATTTAGTCTCAGCAACCACGCACAATAATGGCTGAAACTCTCCTGTTGTGATTATTTTATTAGCCTGTGTGTGATGGGGTGGGGGTGGGAGACGCATGTGACACATGTGTATGCCACAATGTGTCAGAAAACAATTGTGTGAATCAGTTCTCCCCTCCATCTTTACATGGTTTTGGGGATCAAAGTCAGGCTTTCATGGCCATTGAGCTACCTCACTGCCCATCCCCAAATCCTTTTTTTTTTCTTTTTGAGACAACTTCTCATGTAGCCCAGGCTAGCCTTGAACTCACAATGTAACCAGGGATGACTTGAACTTTTGATCCTCCTGCCTCCTCAATGCTGGGATTACTGTGTGTACCACAGTAATCTGGTTTATCTGGTGTCGGCAATAGAACCCAGGGCCTCTCGCTACATAGTTCTTACTAGTGTGGCCTCCACTACGTAGCACAGGTTGGTCTCAAATTCGCAGCCATCTCTGGCCAGGCTTTGCTACTTTGTGGGTTCTTCTTTTTCCAAGCCTTTATTCCCGCCAGATTCACCCCCTATCACTAGATAGGAAAGAAACAAGGATAGAGGGGGAGAGAGAGAGAGAGAGACCTCTGAATCTAATTTCTCTCTTCTTGTTTCTTCTTTGAGCACGACTACTAACAAACCACCCCTGAGTGACCAACAACCACCTTTCGGGGCCCTAGCATTTGTATATCCTCTGAAAAGTTCCCAGAATTACAAATATTACACAGTCGCAGAAACTATCTGCTGCTGGCACAACCACTAGGCTCTGCCAGAGCACAAGGCAGATCACCGACAGCTGCTGTGGACAGTCCGAAGCAGCCCCACATCCCACACCTGGGATTAAAACAAAAACATATTCTTTCCTTTTTTTTTTTTTCTTTTTGGAACTCTTTTTTATTTTTTTTTTTTTTTAAGATTTATTTATTATGTATACAGTGTTCTACCTGCAGGCCAGAAGAGGGCACCAGATTTCATTATGGATGGTTGTGAGCCACCATGTGGTTGCTGGGAATTGAACTCATGACCTCTGGAAGAGCAGCCAGTGCTCTTAACCGCTGAGCCATCCCTCCAGCCCCCCCAAAAACATATTCTTATACTATTTCTGTGTTCTTTTTATTTCATGTGCCTTAGTGTTTTGCCTGAATGTATTTCTGTGTGAGGATGTCATATTCCCCGGTACTGGAGTTACAGTTTTGAGCTGACACGTGGGTGGTGGGAACTGAACCCAGGTCCCTTGGAAGCGCAGCCAGTGCTCCTAACCGCTGAGCCATCTCTCCAGCCCATATTTTCCGTTTTTTTTTTTTTTTTTTAAAAGAACCCAAAATTCCAGGATTCTCACTACCGCAATCCTCCTGCCTTCGCATTTCAGGCTCTGACATAACTACTACCATGCTAGGCTGTGATAATTTTATTAGGGTCTGGATAGCTGGAGTGTGGTGCTACTCTATCAGAAAGGGGTTGGGCTCTTGAATTATAATTCTGATTTTTGCCAATCCTGAGAGACTGGGAGGTGACAGTCCCTCTCTGATCTTGTAATTCTTTGTAAAAAGAACTAGAACCTCCCTTGAGGCAGGAAGGATGTGACGGAGGACAGCTGGTAAAGAGCCAGGCTGTGTTGGCACACACCTGTTGCTCCTGGCGGTGGGAGGAGGGGAGGAGCTGAAGCAGGAGTATCTCAGGAAATGCTTTAAAAAGATCCCTCCTAACAATACAGAGATAGCCGGTGAATCTGGGGTTCTGTGTAATGGGCTACATGGGCTCTCTGAGGGTGTCCCTCCTTTGTCCCCAGCCCGACGGGAGGCCAGGGTCTCTCACACACCTGTTAGTAGAAGAGTCTTCCAGGCACAAGTGAGGCCGCAGATGGCGTCCGCAAGACAGTTCATGTCGCTCTTCGTCCCTGGACCTCTCAGGGAATTCTGAGTAGAAGAACCTTAAGGACATACAGGGTCTTTTATGCAGCCCAGCCACACTCCTCCCCCACAGGCCGGGCCTCTACCCTGGCCTGCTGGAGTTCCTTTTCAGCCTCTTCCTCCAGCACCCGGATTAATGGTGGCGGGAGGGGAGCAGGCTAACCCAGGTTTCCAGGATAGAGGATTCTAGGGTCCTCCAGCCTCCAGAACCAGAGAAGAGTGAATGCTGAAGCATTATATTTATAGTCCTGATCCCTCACAGCCAGCCAAAGGTCAACAAGATAGAAGGCAGTTGGGGCCCTACCTCTTGGCTTCATTGCCAGGTTCTCGGTCTGGGGCTGTCAGCTGAGCACAGCTCTTCTCTGGAAAAGGAAGATGTTGATGGCAGTGTGTCACCAGCACACAGACACGACACGAGGCACTTGGTAGGTTGTTTGGTGCATGGTGATGGTTGTTAAAATTGAACTGTTTTGTTTGGGTTTGTTTTTACTGGTGTGTCTCTGTGTCTGCCTTTTTTCTTCTTTTTTTCTTTTTCTTTTTTTTTTTTTAGGTTTTTCGAGACAAGGTTTCTCTGTGTATCCTTGACTATCCTGGACTCACTTTGTAGACCAGGCTGGTCTCAAACTCAAGAGATCCACCTGCCTCTGCCTCCCAGAGACTGCTGGGATTTAAAGGTGTGCGTCACCATGGCCTGGCCTGGCATTTTCTTGATTAATGACAGATGTGGGAGGGCCCAGCCCACTATGGATGGTGTCACCCCCAAGGCGGGTGGTCCTGGAGTGTATGAGAAAGCAGGCTAAGGAAGCCATTAAGGAGCAAGCTAGTGAGCAGTGTTCCTCCATGGCTCCTGCTTCAGTCTCTCCCTCCAGGTTCCTACCTTGAGTTCCTGCCCAGACTTCTCTCAGTGAAGGAGTGACCTGAGAAATAAGCTGAAGTAAGCCCTTTCCCACTCAAGTTGCTTTTGATCATGGTGTTTTGCCACAGCAATAGAAACCCTAACTAAGACAGAGGGTCTCAATTTGGCCTGGAATTTGCTATGTAGAACATGCAAGTTTCATGTTATTTTTTAACAGGCTCTCATGTAGCCCAAGCTGGCCTCAAGCTCACTTATGTAGCCAAGGCTCGCCTTGAACGCCTGACCATACTACCTCTGCCTCTGGAGTAATGGAATTCAGGTCTGTGCTATTTATTAGTGAATAAATGAATGAAGTGATTGAGTCAGGTAGGAGTGTCGGGATTTGAACTCAAACCCCCGTGACTCACAAGCTCATGCTTTCTCTCCCAGGCACAGGTCCACGCAGGGGCAAAGGTCACCCATGATTCTCTAATAATAACCATTATCTGATGACTTGGATACTTACTGCTATTTACTGACCAGCCATGTCGGGGATTTTTCTGTAGTTGTGTGTGCTGCTTGATTTTGCCAAGTTGACGCAAGCTAGGGTCACCTAGGGGAGAAAAAATACCTCTCTGTCACATTGACCTCTGGGGTATTTTCTTGATTGATGATTGATGGCTGATGAGGGAGGGGCTCAGTCCACTGTAGGTAGTGCCACCTCTGGGTAGGTGGTCCTGAGTAGGTTTTTGATTTTGAGACAGGATCTCAGTATGTCACCCTGGCTGTCCTGAAACTCACTATGTACACCGGACTGACCTTGAACTCACAGAGAGAGAGGTCTTTGCCTGCCAAGTGCTGGAATTAAAGGTGCACAATCCACCTAAAAAGTAAAATTAGCCGGGCGTGGTGGCGCACGCCTTTAATCCCGGCACTCGGGAGGCACAGGCAGGCAGATCACTGTGAGTTCGAGGCCAGCCTGGTCTACAAAGTGAGTTCAGGACAGCCAGAGCTGTTACACAGAGAAACCCTGTCTCGAAAAACCAAAAAATAAAAATTAAAAATTAAAAAATTAAAAAAAAAATAAAATTAGAGTTCTCCCACACAACACATGTTTTGAACTCTCTTTTGGTCTCTTCCTGTTTCCTCGTACCTCCCTCCTGCCTCTTTCCTTATGCCTCTTTCTCTCTCTCTTTCCATGGCTCTGCCACCATTTCCCCTACCTTACCCTAATAAACCTTATACCAGAAAAAAATAAAATAAGAGGACTGAAGAGATGGCTCAGCGGTTAAGAGCACTGGCTGCTCTTCCAAAGGACCCGGGTTCAAATCCCAGCATTCACATGGCAGTTCACAATTATCTGTAGTTGGCAGGCGTGGTGGTGCACGCCTTTAGTCCCAGCACTTGGGAGGCAGAGGCAGGTGGATCTGTTTGAGTTCAGGGCTAGCCTGGTCTACAAAGTGAATCCAGGACAGCCACAGATACATAGAGAAACTCTGTCTCTAAAAACCAAAATAAATTAATAAATAAGTAATATATCAAAATTAGAGTTCAGTGTAGTGTTGGACACCTTTAATCCCAGCACTCGGGAGGCAGAAGCAGGTGGATCTCTATGAGTTTGAGGTCAGCATGGTCTACAAAGCAAGTCCAGGACAGCTAGGACTATTATACAAAGAAACCCTGTCTTGAAAAAAACAAAAAAAAAAAATGATGACAATTCCCCAAACTAAAGTAACTTATTTTTCTGAATTCATGCCCACCCTCCCACTAATAACTTGCTGTGGGAGATGTTTATTATGACCTACCTTTCTTTGTTTCTTCCTTTCCTTTCCTTTTCTTTTTATTTTCTATGTAGTCCTGACTGTCCTGGAACTGACTATGTAGACTGATAGGTATTCTCTCTAAGGACATGATCCAGTTCAAGCCAAAATGTAAAGGGAGGTTTGTTGGGGGCAGCTCTCGGCAGGTTCTGTAAGTCTGTAGGCATTCCCACTAGCCTGACTTCAGGGGCTCTTCAGGGTTCTAGTATTTGCTTATATTACCACCTGCTGACAGGCACGCCAGGTGTGGCGGGATAAAAGGCCCCACTCACATCTCCTGGTCTCTTTCCCCCTCTATCTCTATGCCCTTCTCTCCCACCCCCACCCCCGCCCCTGGCTTCTCTCCCTTAACCTCCTTCCCTTTTAAAATAAACATCCTTTATACCAGACCTATGTACCCTCCCTGCATATATATGTGGACCTGAGGCCAGGTCCATTGTGGCATGTAAAATAGGCACCTTACCCGCATGTCCAGGATCTGAATCCCAATAGGGAACAGGATGAAGTCAGAAATCTACCTGCCTCTGCCTCTTGAGTGCTGAAAGAGTGGGCTGCCATGTCTGACAGGCCCTTGCGATTTTTTTGAGAGAGTTTTATCACGTAGCAGAAACTGAGTTGGGATTGCAGACGTATAGCTCCAACTTGGCTGCCATATTTGAATCCATTAGAAGCCACTGAATATTCCCCATTCCCAGAGAGAGTAAAATATTTATAACCTCAGTAACCAGGGGCCTAAGATGGAAGTCTGCCAAAGGTTTGAGGCCATCATGGCCTACAGAGTGAGACTCATCTCAAACAAACAAAATAAACCAGGAAGTGGGTGGCAGCTTGTTTGTAATGAAAGAATAATGATGCACACTGAACTTTGGAAAATGTGTAAAACCCAAAGATAATCTGTAAACTCTACCTGCCCAAGGACCAGGTGAAACCGAACTTTTTAAATTATTCATCAATTATTTATTGGTAACTATATTCTCTTATAACAAATAAACACTTAACTACTAACCCTACAAATGCCTACAACCCCTATTACCTAACCACTAAACCTATTGATAACTATTACAACTATTTTCATAACCTTTTAGAAATATACAGTCTCTGGGGCAGGTCCTCAGTCATCAGGAACACAGTCTCTGGGGTAGACCCTTCAATGCACTTAGCAGTCTTTCTTCTGGAATATCTCAGACGTAGATCCGTCAGGGTAAATTGGATATGGCAGTCTTACCTTAAATAAGACTTGAGGCTTTCTTCTCTCTGGGAGACCTAAGCAGTCTGTAAGCCAACTTTTTTCCTTTGTATCAGCAACTCTGCGGCTCTGCCTCAGTCTTTAAAGCTGGCCACAGTTTCATTCAGGCCACTGCTTGGACAGATCAAATCCCTCTAGGCAAAAGCTGAGCCACAGGGTTTAGTCCTTGGCCTTTTGCTGTCTTGTTGAGGCTTTCTTTGCTCACCAGCTTCTTTCTGCCCCAGGGAGATCTGGCCATCAGTCCACCAGCACTTTCTCCATCAGAGGATACAAACTACTTGTCCTTTCTAGTGTGAGAACTACCTAGGATCGGAGCTCTCTAGCATGAGGCTCTCTAGCATGGAGCCCCCTGGGTTTCATCCACTTGTCCTTAAATAGGATCTCTCCATTTTCCACCTGGCTTCAGCTTAATCTGGGCTCTGCCCACTTAGCAGCTGAAAACAATGCCAAGCCATAAACCTTGTTTTTAGTCCATAGAGTCTCTCCTTGTTTCACCTGGCTTCCTCCTTGTTTTTAGTCCATAGAGACTCTCCTCATTTCACCTGACTTCATCCTTGCTTTTAGTCCATAAACTGTTAAGCTAATTGCCCACAGCCAAGTTGATCTTCGTGCCCCGGATTAAGAGACTGTATTGGAAACCCCTAGATATTTACTAAATCTAATTTATATTAATCTTACTCCCCTTACAGGAATTAAACAGTATTCATGGACTACCCGAAGAACAGTGGACTTGGGAATGGGACAGGTAACCCATTCATTCATGGTCATATCAGATTACCCTTATCCTCTGTTGGGAAGTGACTTATCCAAAATGCAGGCCCATATCCACTTTGGGCCAGGAAGAGCAGATTTGATTGACAAAAAGGGCACATCAATTCACGTCTAATGCTGGCCCTAGACAAGGAATACAGGCTTTTAAAAAAATCTTCCAGGCTCAATGGAGGGACTGGAAACGTGGCTCAAAGAATTTCTCCAGGCTTGGGCAGAAACAGGAGGATGGGCCTGGCTCAACACCAGCTACCCATATATGTGGAACTCAACACTGGACCCAGCCAAGGTCAGACAATATCCCATGTCATGGGAAGCAAAGAAGGGCATAACCCCACATATACATGGGGTTACTTCGACCATTCCAGTCAGCTTGGAATACTCCCATATTACCCCTCAAAAAGCCCAAGTCAAATGACTATCAGCCACTTTAGGACTTGAGAGAGGTTAACAAATGGGTGATGTACATTCACATCACAGTTCCCAACCCATACACTTTGTTGAGCTCTCTGCCCCCAGAACGCACCTGATACACTGTCCTGGACCTAAAGGATGCCTTCTTCAGCTTGCCACTGGCCCCAAAAAGTCAAGACTATTTTGCCTTTGAATGGAATGACCCTGAAGTGGGAATAAATGGCCAGCTCACCTGGACCAAGTTATCTCAAGGATATAAGAACTCACCCGCCATATTCTATGAGCCCTTGCACAAAGACTTGGGTGAGTATCGGGCTCACAACCCGGATCTTACTCTCCTCCAATACGTAGATGACCTCCTCATCGCCACATCCAGCCGAGAGGCCTGTCTTCAGGGCACTAAAGATCTACTCCTCCAGACATTAGGAACTATGGGCTACCGTACCTCAGCAAAAAAGGCACAATTATGTCAAACAGAGGTAACTTACCTGGGGTATATCCTGAGGGATGGGCAAAGAGGGCTATCTCCTCCCAGGAAAGAGTCAATAGTAAGGATTCCTAAACCCAGGTCACCTTGATAGGTGCGTGAGTTCCTGGGCTCAGTTGGCTTTTGTAGGCTGTGGATACCTTGGTTTGCTGAATTGGCCAGGCCTCTATATGAAGCCACCAAAGAGACTAAACTAAAGACTTCCAATGGACAGACCAACATCAGCAGACCTTCCAAAAACTTAAGGAAGCCTTCCTGTCTGCCCCCGCACTGGGACTGCCAGACAAAACCAGGCCTTTTCATCTATATATAGATGAAAACCAAGGCATTGCTAAGGGGATTATAACTCAGACATTGAGCCCCTGGAAGAGACCAGTAGCATACTTGTCAAAAAAATTAGACCCCATAGCAGCCGGATGGCCACCTTGCCTCCGTATCATAGCTACAACTGCCTTGTTGGTCAAAGATGCGGATAAACTGATTCTGGAACAAAACCTAAAAGTAACCATGCCACATGCCATCGAGGGGGTACTGAGACAGCTGCCTGATCGCTGGCTTAGCAATGCCAGAATGACTCATTACCAGTCCCAGCTGTTCAACCCCAGCCAGATCACATTCCAGCCCCAACCTCCCTAAGCCCAGCTACACACATGCCAGATCCAGGACATGGAGAGTCTGTTACATGACTGCTCTGAAAGTCTGGCCCATGTTCACAGTACAAGGGCTGATCTGTTGGACGTTCTGACACACTTGGTTCACAGATGGGAGCAGTTACATCCATGAGGGTAAAAGATGGGTGGGAGCAGCCACCACCACAGAGAATGAGATCCTCTGGGCACAGTCCTTGCCCCTGGCACCTCAGTACAAAGGGCCGAGCTGGTGGCCTTAACCCAGGCCCTTAAACTGGGAAAGGACAACTCTGTTAATATCTATGCAGACAGTAGACATGCTTTTGCCACCGCACATGTCCATGGGGATATGTAACAGTAAATTTTTATTTATCAAGAATATATTTATTATACTTAACAATTACCTAACAATTGCCTATAAAGTTCCTAAATCCTAAAGCCCGAACCCTAACTCTAAAACCTGATCTATAACACCCTAATACCTATAATACAAACATTTAACACTAACCTAAGGTTTCTCAAAAGGATATTTTCCTCTGGGCGTGGATCCTTATGGATGGCTGATCTTCATCAAATCTTTCAGTCTTAAAGTCTCTGAATTTCATTCATCAGATCTTAAGACAGTTTATAGAGTCCAATTATTTATAAGATGAAAAGTTTCTTAGGCTCACCATTCAGATGCTTTAGGCCTGCAAGGGTCTCGCTTCAGTGCTCTGTCCAATCTGAAATCCCTGGGCTCAGAGGGGAGATAACTCTCCACCTAGACGCTTCAGAATACCAGGGAGAATCCGTCCCCAGACCTACAATAGGTAGGTACAAGATGGTAAAGTCTCCCGGTAAGACTGTGATGTGGTTTTTCTGCCAGAGGAGAAGGATGGTAAATGAGGTAGGAGGAGGACAGCGCTATGTCCACGTGAATCTTGCCTTAAATATCTTCACCTGTCATAATGAATTGGCAGCATGATTTTTGGCAGAAGCTTTCTCATGCTTCCAAGTCATGCCCCTGGGCAATGTGTCCCTCCATAGCTTTTCTTGCAGAGGGCCAAGGAGCAACAGGTGATCTGGAGACCATGCAATCTGTTGTCATGGATCTCAGTGGGCACCTCAGGGCATGCCCCCCCCCCAAGTCCCATGATCAAAAGAGTCATCCATCCTTGGCGGGTTCCCTCAGGGCATGCCCCCCCCCCAGTCCCATGATCAAAAGAGTCATCTGTCCTTGGCGGGTTCCCAAAGACATGCCATGTAGGATGTAAGTCTTTCACCTTAGAGTCCAGGCTTTGCTATTCCAAGATCCCTATGCTATTAAATGCTGTCACTAACCCCACCACAGGGCTATATACAGAGAAAGGGGCCTTTTAACAGCAGAAGGAAAGACCATTGAAAACAAAGACGAAATTTTACAGTTGCTGCAGGCTCTTTGACTGTGAAAACAGCCATTATACATTGCCCCGGGCATCAAAAAGGAGACTCTCCAACAGCCAAAGAAAACACTCTGGCAGATAAGGCAGCCAGGGAGGTGGCACTTTTGGAACAAAGGTTAACAATCTACTTACCAGACCCTGGAGATCCCAGCTTGCCCTCGACTCCCCAAGGAAGAAGAGAACTGGGCATTACAATATTTACCTAAGAACACCCTAAAACCTATCTAAGAGCATTTAACTAACCCTATTTTAATTTTCTCAAAAGGATATTAATATTCTTAGGGTAGGTCCATGCAGGATAACTTGATTTTGGCAATCTGGATATGGCGGGCCCAGCGGCAGTCCCTTTCAAGCTTAGCATCTGTTGGCCCTAACTTTGCCAGTTCATATAGCCAGTTTATTTCAACTGCTAGATAGTGACCAGCTTATAAGGTCAGTTTTATTTTCACCACTAAACGGAGGTCAGCTTCGTCCATTAGCTGAGACTATTTTTCTATAGTCTCCTTGGCCCTTGTATACTTCACGGCCTAGTTTCTCACCCCGCCTCTGGAGTAAATACTTCACCTGTATTTTCTGCCAGCCTTATTTGCTGAAAAAAAAAAATCCTTTTCTGGAGGACTTGTGGCAAAAAGTACTTCGCCTCTCAGTTTATGACTGTTGCAGTCTCAATGCTGATGAAAGGCATACCTTGCTGTTCACTTCTCCAGCATGCATTGATTTCTCAGTCTGTGAGGGCAAGAGGAAGAGGAAGCAGAGGAGAGCACTTCATGGAGCTCTTTGATCTATATATTGCATTATCTCATGATTCTTGGCAGTCTCAAGGGCCCACAAGATCTCTTGCAATATCCAGTGGGCCCAGGGCTTCTTGTAGCAACCAACATCATCTGCGGCTTGTGCGGTTTCTTAGACACACCCCTTCAACAAGGCATTTCGTGTTTCTCACAGAGCTATGTCCTCAACTGGGCTCTGTCCATCTCAGTCCTAAAGAAAGCCAAGCTTCTCCTTTATGTGCTGCCAGATGCTAAGCTGATTAGCATACCAATTCACTAAAGAGGCCTAACTTTTACCACATACGTACACACACTCACAAACACATATCCATACACACACACACACACACACACACACACACACATACCTGGGAGCTTGAGTGCATGTGCACATGCATAAATATAGGTAATAGAGAAAAATCCATTTGTCTTAGCTGGGAGTGCTTGTGGTCACCCATAATCCCAGCACTTTGGTTATGTGGGGGCTGGAGATTTGATAACAGGTCTTCTTCACCCCTGTGCACCAAGGCCATACAGACAGACAGAGGAAGCTGGGCCTGCAGTACAGGCCAGTAACTCCAGCTGGAGGCAGTTGGTCTGTTTAATGAGACCCTCTCTGAAATACAAAAATAAATGAAAGGGTGGAAAGGTACTAAGTGAGCGACACACTCCTGTATTCTTTGCACTGCAGGGCCAGGAGAACCGCTGCAAGCCCAGGGGCAACCTGCTCACATGGAGAGTTCTAGGCCAGGCAGAGCTACATAACAAGACCTTGTCTCATGAGAACAAACACCAGGGCTTCCCGAGCACTTGCCTGGAGGGTGCCAGTCTCTGGCTTTATTCCAAGCATTGGATTATTTTTAACTCCTCAACAATTAGGGTTGGCAGACGTTTGAACTAGATTGGGAAATTGAGTCTTCCAGAGTGTACTGTCAATTTCCCTCTTTAGCAAAGGAAAACAATTTATTCCAGTGACTCCCAAACTGGTTGATCAACATTCTCAACCTTTTTTTTTTTTTTCCCATTTACTCAAACAAACCTGGTGTAAGGGAGCTGTAAGCCTTGCAGCGACACCATCTATCGTTCAAATGCGGAACTGCATCTTCTGCACGTGTTGCATGTCCAAGGAGCATTTTGTCGATTTAAAAAAATTATTACATCATATATCCTTTCCTCATTCTCCATCTAACATCTCCTCGTTTTAAAAGCATATTTAAAAAACTTTTATCCAGGGGCTGGTGTTGTCCTATCTTATGTATTGTGATTGTCTGTGTGTAATGTT
>CAJQZJ010026257.1:3557937-3588761 GCA_907164525.1 Lophiomys imhausi | reverse complement strand
TAAATAAGAGTTAAATAAATAATAATTTAAAAGCTCGGTTTCAGGCTGGAGAGATGACTCAGCAGTTAATAGCACTAGCTGCTCTTCCAAAGGACAGGGTTTCAGATCCCAGCATCCACATAGCAGTTCACAGTTGTCTCTAATTGCCGGGCGTGGTGGCGCACGCCTTTAATCCCAGCACTCGGGAGTCAGAGGCAGGTGGATCTCTGTGAGTTCAAAGCCAGCCTGGTCTACAGAGTGAGTCAAGGACAGCCAGAGCTACACAGATAGAGAAATCCTCCAAAAAAAACCAAAACAATTTTTAATCCATTTATTTTATTTGTATGGAAGTTTTGTCTGTATGTATGCCTGTGTACCATGTGCATGCAGGGATCAAGGAGAAGAGGGCAGAAAAAAAAATCACCTCTCTCAGAACTGGAGCTATTGGTGAGTTTGAGCTACCCTGTAGGTGCTAGGAGGCGAACTCTGTTCCTTTGGAAGAAGAGTCAGTGGTTTTAACCACTGAGCTATCTCTCCAGCCCATACTGAGTGCTTTCTATTCTTGTATGTATGTACACTTCCACTCTGTAGTGTTACACAGACAAAAATATGCACATTAAATTCACAGGGAACTGAAAAGAGATTCAAGGGTAATTTGAACTATCCACAATTTCTACTTTATTTTGTCATCATGTCTGAAGGTTTTTTGTTGTTGTTGTTATTTATTTATTGTCTTTTTTCGAGACAGGGTTTCTTTGTTTAGCCCTGGCTGTCCTGGAACTAACTCTGTAGACCAGGTTGGCCTCAAACTCATGGAGATCCGCCTGTCTCTGCCTCCCAAGTGCTGGGATCAAAGGTGTGCTCCACCACCTTCTGGTTCTGAAGAATATTTTTTGCCAGGCTCAGCATTCTTTTCTTTTTCATATGCATGCATGTGTGGTGCACACACGTGCATGTATGCATTTTCCACAGGAGTATGATGCACATCAGGAGGATGCAGGGGTGTGTGTGTGTGTGTGTAGGCCTGAGGCTGATGTCATGCGTTGTTCTTGATAGCTCTTTACCTTCCTCACTGAGGTGGTCTCTCACTTGAACCCCATTGCCAATCAGCTACTAGCTAGCCAGCTTGTTCTGGGAAACCCCTGTCTCTGCCTTCGGAGCTCTGGATTTACACCATGCCCACCTGGCATTTCTTGGGGTGCTGGGGATTTTGTATGAGGTCCTCATCCTTGTTTGGCAAACACTTTACACATGGAGCTGTCTTCCTCTGTTGTAGATTTAGAATTCTTGACCATTCTCTTCCTTCTGCACTTTGAGAATTCTGCACCTCCTTTCCCCATTCATAGTTTCTGGTGGGAAATCAGCTTTCATTTGAATTGTTGTTTCCCTAGGAGTGACTCCAGATGCTTCTCACAGTCTCTCCCTTAGCCGTTAGTTACCTGGAGTTCAGTGGTGCCTCTGGACACGGATTCCTTTAGCTAGGGTTCCGACATCTTCATCTCCTTTCCCCGAGGAGGCGAGTGGTTGGAAAATAAAGTGTGTTCAACTCTGGAGCATCCATCCATTCCTGCTTCCGAGCCTAAAAGACCAAAACCGTCACTGACCTTGAGTTCAGTCGACCTCTCAGAATGGGGGTCTGAGAAGTCCATCACAAGCATTTGCTGGGCCTGTCACCAGCCAAGGGCATCCAGGGCAAACAGACAGAGGCCCCCACCCTGAGAAAGCTGACATCAAGGGAGGGCCAACAGTCAACAGGCAAACTCAGGGTAGCAGAGACTATGACAGGTGACAGTGGCTGGTGGGGTGGGTTTGGGGTGGGTATGTAGCTCAGTTGGTAGAGTGTCTAGCATTCACGAGGCCCTGGAAACTTGGAAGGAATTAATGGCTGCTAGAACCCAGAGCTCTCTGGCTCTGACCTGCCTGGCCGCCTTTTCAGCAAAGGGTCCTTCAGCCCTGAACTCCAGGGAATGACGGGTGTGGCTCTGCTGCTGCAGTATAGCTAACAGAAGTGGGCCAGAACTTAGGATTTTCTTGTTTGTTTGCTTTTGTTTAATTTTTTTTTTTTTTTTTTGCTTTTCTCCAATAGCGGGAATAACTCAACATCAATGGTTCCTTCATTGGAGAGAAGAATTAAAACAAGTCCAACTTCTAGTACCGAAACAACCACAATGAGGCCACAAAGCACTGAGGCAATTGCTGTTTAGGTTTCCAGGAGTATTAGTCATTCATTATGTGGAGGATGCTTTCTTCTCTTGTTTGTCTAATTAATGCTTAAGTGAATGTCTAACCTGCATAGTAAATAACGAAAAGTACAAAACACTCTATCACTGGGCACTCTTTCGTCTGTTGGTCATTGCCCAGGATTTGGCTCTGCCCTTTAAGTTGCTTTCTGGAAACTCTCTGTTAAATTCTACAAAACTGTAACACCTGAAACAGAGCGGGTTATTAGCTTCTTAAATAAAATGGGTGATTAGGTGGTAACTCATAGAAATAATCTCTTACTGATAAAGAGCCTACAAAAGTTATTTTTCCACTAAATAAAATGCAAGTAAATTACTTGTTCCACACTGTTAATTATTGGTGGGTCACATTAGCATGTTACTTGGGATATATTAAAAAAAGAGAGAGAAAGACAGATCTTCTTTTTAAGATTTTATAAAAGTACTCCATAGAAATTGCCTGAAGTTACTCCTTAAATTCCTATAGAGATTGGTTTTTTTTAAACATTTATTTATTTTTTTATTAATTTATTATGTATACAGTATTTGTTCTACATATATGCCCGGGCACCAGATCTCAATGTAGATGGTTGTGAGCCACCATGTGGTTGCTGGGAATTGAACTCGGGACCTTTGGAAGAACAGCCAGTGCTCTTAACCTCTGAGCCACCTCTCCAGCCCCCTAGAGATTGTTTTTAATGCTTTTGAAAAGCACAAAACAAGCCGGGCGGTGGTGGCGCACGCCTTTAATCCCAGCACTTGGGAGGCAGAGGCAGGCGGATCACTGTGAGTTCGAGGCCAGCCTGGTCTACAAAGTGAGTCCAGGACAGCCAAGGATAAACAGAGAAACCCTGTCTCGAAAAACCAAAAAAAAAAAAAAAAAAAGAAAAGCACAAAACAATAACAGTCCTTCATTAAGGACAGTCAGGGTAGGAACCTGGAGTCAGGACTTGACGCAGAGGTCAGGGAGGAGGGCTTCTTCCTGCCTTCTCCTCATGACTTCCTCAGCATGATTTCTTATAGAACCCAGGACCACCAGAACAGGAATGGCACTGTCCACAGTGGGTTGGACCCTCCCTCGTCAATCATCAATCAAGAAAATGCACCACAGGCCAATTTCTCAATTGATTGGGGCATTTTCTCAATTGAGGTTCCCTGTTCCCAGACGACCCTCGCTTTGTGTCAGCTTCAGAGAAGACAACCAACAAAACAATGCCTCCACCAGAGTGGCCTATGATGGATATGGTGGAACCCAACCACCTATGGGCAGGGTTAACCCTGGACAAATGGTTTAGGTTCTATAAGGAAGCAGGCTGAGCAACTGCCTTCCTCCCCTCCACATTCTTTCAGATAGAAGAGCCAAGTTGATTTAGATAAACTTCTGAACCATATGTTTTATCAATGGGAATAACAATGATGATGATGCTAATAATTTGCCATGTGACACCACCATGATGGGTCTCATATACCTGATTTTCTTTGGTTTTGTTGTCTTTCCCAGTACCCATCTCCAACACACACACACACACACACACACACTTGCAAGTCCCCTTCTCTGTGTTCTTCCTCATTGTCAAGTTTTGTATCAGGTGGGTTTCTTTTTCCAAAATCTCCTCCCTGTTGATCTATGGAAAAGTCCATCCAGGTCCAGGAAGAGCCTATGCAAGCTGCCTCTGACACCGTGTGCAAAGATTGCATTCTCCCACATCTTCTCCCTCAGCGTTCACTTGGCTGCTACATTTGTTCATGTGAACGACTTGTTTCCAGTGGCCTAAGAATCTCCTCTTTTTCATGTGTACAGTTGGCCCTCTATTTCTAAAGGCCTCCTATCTGAATTCTACCAAATTTGAAGAGAAAGGCAGGGGTAAGCCTGGGATATTGGTTTATAGTTTTATGCCGAATTGACGCATTTTGGAAGAGGGAACTTCAGTTGAGAAATTGCCCCCCACTAGACTTGCCTGTGAGCAAGTGTGTAGTGCATTTTCTTTCTCTTTTTTTAGTATATCTTTTTCCCCCAACATCTCCCCCTTTTAGTCCAATAAAAGACTCATTTTCTTTTAACAATAAATTCAATACAAAACAATAAGAACAATTAGGAAACAATTATGAAAATTATAAGGTATGACATACATTCCCAATGTCCAGTCCATATGTATTTGGCAGCTAATCAGAATATTCTATTATCCACCTATCTTGATGAGTTTAAAGTTCTATACCTAACTCAATTTCCATCTTAACTTACATTACCAACTTAAAAACATCTTCTTAGACCTAAAACATCATTTTAATTCTTGAACAATTTAAAACTTAACTGTGAGACTATAACAATCTTGTCTTCAACCACATCAGAGACCTGAGAAGGATAAATATATCTGAATGAACAGGAAGTACAGAGCAAGCAGCTTCCAAAACTAAGAAATTACAGACAACTGGCTTCCTGGACAGTCCCCAATTTCTCTTTATAACATTGGAGCATCTATCTTCAGCCTTTTGGCCCAGTATCTCTGACAGATATTAATTGTAAAGCAGGAAATATGAAGGACTTTTCCATCCCGTCTTGGCAGAGCTAGGCTGTGGACTTACCTGCTTCCAAGTTTTGTCCATTTTGGACAGCATTCTGTCTACAGTTGAAGCAAGGACTTTTTTTTTTTTTTTGCCCAGTGGCTAGCATGCCACTAATGCAGCCATCTCCAGATGGAGATTCTTCTATGAGTAACTGTCTTAGTGTTTTATTGCTGTGAAGAGAAACTAGGGCCATGTCAAATCTTACAAAGAAAAGCATTTAATTTGGTGTGTCTTACAGCTTCAGAGGCTTATCATTATTGTTACAGTGGGAAGTAAGACGACATCCAGGCAGACATGGTGCTGATGAGGAAGCTGGGAGTTCTACATCTGGATGTACAAAGCCAGAATGGAAGAGATAGAGACACACTAGGCCTTGCTTGAACATCTGAGACCTCAATTCTGCCTCCACAGTGACACACTTCATCCAACAAGGCCATACCTCCTAATAGTGCCACTCCTTATGGACCAAGGATTCAAACACATGAATAGGAATGGGTCTCATATCTATTCAAACTACCTATATATACCTACATCTATACCTATGGTATAAATACCATACCTATTCAAACCACCACAGGAATCCATGAGGAACAAGCCAGTAAGCAGCACCCCTCCATGACTTCTGCCTCAGTTCCTGTCTCCAGGTTCCTGCCTTGGTTTCCCTTAATGGACTGAGACCCAGGATATGTGAGTCAGGGAAACCCTTTCTTTTCTTCCCCAAGTTGCTCTTAGTCCTGGTCTTTAGGACAGCAATAGAATTCTAACTAGGACAGTGGGGGATTATCTTGAGAATCAATGCAGGAGGGCTCAACCCACTGTAGGCAGCACTGTGATAGAAGTTAGGCCTTTTTAATAAGTTAGTAGGCAGTTCAGATTAGCATCTGGCAGCACTTAAGGAGGAGCTTGGCATCCTTTTACCTGTTGAAATGGACAAAACCCAGTTGAGGCCAGATGATATGCCCTGTTGAAGGGGCATCACTACAAAACCGTACAGGCTGCTGAGATGATGTCAGTTGCCGTGAGAAGCAACGGCACTGCTGCACATCGAGAGAAGTTTTGTGGACCCTGGAGCCAGTCGAAGATCTCGAGATAATGTGATATATAAGCCGGAAAGCTCCACATGGTGCTTGCTTCCTCGTGCCCTCATCAACTGAGAAGTCACGCTGGGGAAGTGCATAGCAAGGTATCCTATTAACAGAATTTAGGCTACAAGAGGCTGATGGAAAGACATGGCATAAAACCTGCTGAGAGAGAATTCTTTAATAACTGGACATTAAAGGCATCTGTCTAGGGGCTCCAGAGTGCTGGAAAAGTGACCGAAGTGAGCAGAATTCGGGAACATCTTGCAGAGGCTTTCGGCCGTGAGGCTTGCCCTGGCCAAGGAGACCATGGAGGTGAGTCTCAGCTGATGGAAAAAGCTGCCCTCCATTTGTCAATTGAAACAGACTGATTTTATAAGCTAGTCATGATAAATTGGCCTTGCCAACTGGCAAAGTAAGGCCCAACAGACCTCAAGCTTTGAAAGGGACTGCCTGTTGGGACTGCCGTAAAACCAAGTCATCCTGCATGGACCTATGCTAAGAATATTAATATCCTTTTAAGAAAGTTAAAATAGGGCTGGAGAGATGGCTCAGCGGTTAAGAGCACTGGCTGCTCTTCCAGAGGTCATGAGTTCAATTCCCAGCAACCACATGGTGGCTCACAACCATCCATAATGAAATCTGGTGCCCTCTTCTGGCCTGCAGATATACCTGCAGACAGAACACTGTATACACAATAAATAAATCTTTAAAAAAAAAAGAAAGTTAAAATAGTGTTAGTTAAGTGTTTTTAGGTAGGTATTAGGATGTTCTTAGATATTAGGGTGCTCTTTTAGATTATAGATTTTAGATTATAGACTTTAGGTATTTTATAGGTGTTTCTTAAGTATTAGTGAATATAAGTGTTTAAAAAAAAAATATTCTGGGCCGGGCGGTGGTGGTGCACGCCTTTAATCCCAGCACTTGGGAGGCAGAGGCAGGCGGATCTTTGTGAGTTCGAGGCCAGCCTGGTCTACAAAGCGAGTCCAGGACAGCCAGAGATATTCAGAGAAACCCTGTCTCGAAAAACCAAAAAAAAAAAAATATTCTGTTACACAGTACCATCCCTAGGCAGATGTTCCTGGGCTGAATAAGAAAACTAGCTAAGCATGGCCCTATGAGAAGCCCAGAGATCGAGCCAGCAAACAGTATTCTTCCGTGGCTCTTGCGTTGATTTCTCTCAGTGAATGAACTATGACCTGGAAACGTAAGCTAAGTAAACCCCTTTCCCCCCTAATTTTTTTTTCTTGTGACATTTGCCACAGTAACAAAAGGAAACTAGGACAATATATTAGCTCCTTTTCTCCTCACTGTGACCAAATCCTACACCAGAAGCAACTTTGTGAAGGGCTGTGGTGGCTCAAACCTTTAATACCAGCAGGTGGGAGGCAGAGGCAGGCAGATCTCTGAGTTCAAGGCCAGCCTGGTCTACAGAGCAAGTTCCAGGACAGCCAGGGCTATATAGAGAAAGCCTGTCTCAAAAACCAAACCAAACCAAACCAACCAAATAAACAAAAGAAGTGACTCGGGATGCAGCTCAGTTGGTGGCTCTGTGTGTACAAAACCTTGAGTTCCATCCTCAGCCTACATTAGCCATAGGTGGCAGCGCCTACCTGTAATCCCAGAATCTGTGGGCTCGGAGGAGAAGGACAAGGAGTCCTAAGCTATCCTCTAGTACACAGTGAATTTGAGATCAGTCTGGGCTACACAAAAGCCTATTTTTTATTTTTAGGCAACTTGACAGGAGAGTTCATTTTGGGATATGGTTCAGGTAATTCAGTCCATCGTGGCTGGAAGACATGGCACAGGGTGTGATGGTGAGAGCTTGCTGAACTGCTTACTGGCATCTCTGTGGTACAAGGAGCCGAGCTTGCTTAAAACATGGGAGCCTGACTCATCTCTATGGTCCTATGTCACCTAGCATGCCCCATGGCCAAAAGGTCCCAGGACCTCCCAAAACAGTGCACCCATCTGGGAACTAAGTGTCCCAACACACAAGCCTGTAGGGAACATTTCGCAGATGGTAACACCAGGCAAGAATTCTACCAGGGAGCTAAATCTCCAACCTCTGGACAATGATAATTAACAACAATAACAACAATTAATAATGACAATAGTTATTATTTTAATTTTGTGTGCACATTTATGTGTGTGTGCTGTGTTTGCACAGATGCAAGTGAGCACAGGTGTTGTGGTATGTATGAAGGACACAGCCCCAAGTGTCGATCCTTGCCTTCCACCTCATTGGAAATGAGATCTCTCCTCCTTCCCTGCTGTGTACACCAACCGAACCATCTCCCAGTCTCTCAGTGTTTGGATGGTTTATTTTTATTTTATGTATACTGGTGCTCTGTATATATGTATGCTTGTGCACCACATGTGTACAGTGCCTAAAGAAGCCAGAAAAGGGCATCATATCCCCTGGAACTGGCGTTACAGTTGTGAGCCACCCTGTGGGAGCTGGGGATTGAACTCCGGTCCTCTGGAAGAGCAGTCAGTGCTCTTAACCACTGAGCCATCTCTCCAGCCCCTAGTTTTTTATTTCTGAGACAACAATCTCACTATGTGACCCATGCTGGCCTTGAACTCCTGACCCCTCCTGCCTCCCAAACACTGGAATAACAGGTGTGTGTCACCCTGCTGACTCATGTTTCCTTTACTTTTACACTAAAGACTCTTTTATTCTCTTTCCCTTATCCTCAGAGGGCTCCTCTTCGATGAAGGCTCCTTGCCCTTCAGGATTCTCTCAGCCACCTGATCCCAGGATCCACCCACACACACATCCTCGCTCATTTAATCACTATTTCGCAGCTGCTCACGGCCAAAATTGGCAACCGGCCTCGCTTTTGTAAGTCCAGAGTAACTGGATTTTATCGTCTTTATTAGCATGGTTTTGGGCCATAACAGTCTTAGTTCCTGATCCTTGCAGTTCCAGGGATTTCCTTCTCTGCAGGATAGAAGACAGCATGTCCCGGGAGGTGGAAGGCAGAGGTGGGGGCAAAAGTCCTTCCTTCCCTGCCCACAGCATGGCTGGCCTTGTACTCTGGCCGCTGTTGACACTGTGTGACAGGCTTCGTGTGCCAGCCAGGAGAGGGACAGCCTGGCATACTGAGGCTAGGAGGCAGGACTCATGGGACCTCCTGGCTTCCACGGCTGCCGTTGGACAGGAATCCTCCTCTCAGGTGAGGGTACTGCTTCCTGCAGACAGACTGCTGGGTGGTTGGGTGACTGGAGGTGGTGTGTGTGTGTGTGTGTGTGTGTGTGTGTGTGTGTTGTAAAGAGACAGATGCACAAGGAAAGAAGTAGAGATAGGGCAAAAATAAAGCCGACACCAAAGGCATTAACAAAAAGAAACAAAAATGAAAAAAAAATGAGAAGATCAGAGAGAAATTATTTCTCTTGAGGAAATGATAAGGGAGACAGATTAGGAAAGATAGTGAGGGAAGAAAGGGGATGGGAAGGAGCGAGAGAGGGAAAGGGAAGGAAAGAGAGAGTAGAAAGGGAATGGTAATGAGGGAAGCAGGGCAGGGACAGAGAGTAAAGGGGAGAGAGAAAAGGAGATGGGAGAGGAGAAGGAAGGAGAGGATGGAGGAATAGAGAGGAGTCGAAAGAGGGAAAAGGCGAGAGAGAGCCAGGTTTGGTGGTGCACGCCTTTAATCCCAGCACTCTGGAGGCAGAAGCAGGCGGATCTCTGGGAATTCAAGGTCAGCCTGGTCTACAAAGCGAGTCCAGGACAGCCAGGGCTACACAGAGAAACCCTGTCTCGAAATGGGAGTGAGACAAGTAGGGATTGTCCCAGTCCCTAGTGGTCCACAGATCCATGTGGGGTGGATATGAAATTTGCATCCAATGAGCATCTGAGATGACAGGGGCTGAATAAATGTCTCTGTTGTTGAGAGCACTTGTGCAGCATTGAGGACCTGCGTTCTGATCCCAGAACCATGTAACAAGCCAGATATAGGCTCATGAAAGCCTGTATCCTCAGCAATGTGGGATGAAGATGGAAGGACCTCCGGGGCTTTTGGGCTGCAAGAAAAAAAAAAGTGACCTCCAGATTCAGGGAGAGACCTTGCCTCAAAGAAATAAGGTGGAGAGAGGTAGAGGACAATAGGTGGTGAATTTTGGCCTCTGTGTATGCACATGGGTGGGCACCCACATGTACATGTGTGCATATACCATGTACAGGCACTCTCATGTGCTCATGCACACCCAACCCCCCCCACACATACACACACACACACACACTCAAACAGAAGCTTGTTGGGGGATACTAGAGTATTTTGATAATGCATTTGAAGGAGAAGAAGTCATTTTGTGATAGGCCCTCTGAAGAGACAAGGACTCAGCTCAGCCTTGCTGTGGGACTCTGAGGCCAATGACACAGTGTCTGGGTCAGAGCTTCAAGGCTGATTGAAGGCCGGACAGAGTCCAGGACCTCTTGAGAGGCTAAGTTTTCAGTACTGTGCACAGAGTTCGCCATGAAGTTTGCTTTCTCCCAGTGGGGATCAAAGTCAGGATGGGAGAAGGAAGCAAGAAGACAAGTTGGGGTAGAGGAGGTTCTTTCCCATCCAGGGAGGTTGGTGACAAAGTCCACTTTTGGTTCATTCACTCCTGTGGCTTCCTGCATTCTTAGGAGACTTAGGCGAGACTGGAACTGTCTTTACTCCCATTTGATGAAGAGGGGCATCTGAGACTCAGAGAGAGAACATGGCTAGGTCAAGTAGGTAACAAAGCTGGAACGGAAATCCTCTGGACCGGTGGCCCTAACCTCTAACTGCATTGGAGGCAGAGTGGTACAGACGAGACAAGGGCCAGCACCACCACTGTGACTAAGTGCTAATGAGGGATTATTATGTTTCTGTCTTTAAGAATCAAACCTAGGGGGTTATGCGTGCTAAGAAAACATTCTACGACCGGGTCATGGCCTCAGTCCCTCACTGGGGGATTCTAGGGCAGGGTCTCTAACCACTGAGAAAAACCACTTCCAGCCCCTCACTGTTGGATTCTAGGCAGGAATTCTAGCACTGAGCTGCATCTCTAGCTCCTAGATAGTTCTTTTTTTTTTTTTAAAGTGAAGGATGAGCTTCATGCGCCTCCCTTAGAGGTAGAATGGTAGAAGAGAGCATAGTAATAATCGGGGCCCTGTCACAGCTTCCTTCAGTCCCTTCTCTCTCTCTCTCTCTCTCTCTCTATATATATATATATATATATATATATATATATATATATGTATTTTTTTTTCAAAAAGTCAGGGTTTCACTGTGTAGCCTTGGCTGTCCTGGAACTCACTTTGTAGACCAGGCTGGCCTAGAACTCACAGAGATCCACCTGCCTCCACCTCCTGAATTCTGAGATTAAAGACATTCGCCACCATTCCCCAGACACCTTGCCTACAGTTATTACCACACCTACCACCACTCTAGAATGCAAAATACCATGCCAACCTTACAGACAGGGAAACTGAGGGTCAGAGAGAAAAAATGCACTCCATATGTCACAGGGCCAGTAAGTGGGTAGGACAACTGTCTTAGATACTGTGACAAAAGTACTCTAAAGCAATTTAAGGTAGAAAGAAGTTATTTGGCTCACAGTTCCAGGTTCCTGTCTATCATAGCCAGAAAATCGAGGGCACGGGAGCTCGAGGCAGTTGGTTACATTAAGCCCACGACCAGGAAGCAGAGACCTGTGAATGGTGGTCCTCAGTTCTTTTCTCATTTTTAGTCAGGATCCCAGCCTAGGAAATGGTGCCACCGACAGTGGATGAGTCTTCCTATTTCAATTAACCTACTGGAGATAATTCCCTATCAGACATGCCCTATCTATAGGGTGATTTTAGATTTCAAAAGTTGACAATTGAGATTAACCACCTCAACAAAGGTCCAGGAACAAAACGTCCTGCATATGATCTCAGATTTCCTACTACCGCTGCTGAGCCTGCAGCTTCTTCTCCATCAGCTCCTGCTCCTCCACCATCCACTTCCACCTCTACATTTATCATCCTTTTTTCCCCTTCTCCATCTTTTTAAGCGATGGGAGTTAGGGTCCAGGGTCTCACTCTGTAGACCATGCTGGCCTTGAACTCACAGAGATCTCCTTGCCTCTGTCTCCTGAGTGCTCTTTGTTGGCTTTGTTTGACTTTTGTTTCGAGACAGGGGCTTACTATGGGTGGCAGGCTGGCTTCAAACATGTGATCCTCCTGCATCTGACTCCTGAGTCTTGGGAGGGATTACAGGCCAACACCGCTTGCTATGTGTGATCTTCTCCGTTTATAAAGATTATAATCAGTCATGCCATTCCCTTTATACTTTTCTTAATGTCTCTCCTCTCTCCCCTTCTAGCCTCACTTCTGACCACATGGAACCTTCCTGTCACTGCCCAGTTGACCCGCCATGCTGACCTGCTTAGCATCACCCAAATGGAGAGAGGTATGCTATCTTTGGGCCCTCTTCCCAGACATCCCCTGACTCATGGCAGATTGAGGGATTCAAGCACAGAAAATGAGATCATTATTCATGCCTCTGTCTTCACAAAGTGTCTTAGGGTTTCTATTGCTGTAATAAAACCACCTAGCACAATTAACCCCTTGCTAACCTGACACACAAACACATCACTGTTCAACTAGAACCATTCCTTTTTCATTTGTCCCCAAGATGGCGTCTTAATAATAAGTCCAGCAGTGCAAATCTCAGTGTCAGACTTCTGGGACTCATGATATCCTAGGCTCCAGAGGGCTTGGTTCAGCACACATAGCACACATATCTCCTAGGCTTAGGCCAGCTCCACTCCATGGCTGGTACTGTTCTTGGCTCATCCCACGGTACTGGCATCTCCAAAATGTTAGGGTCTTCTGCTTCAACTGCATTGCACTCTCACTAGTAGCATCTCCTGGGATTTCTTCAGGGACTCTAACACTGAAGCTACACTTTCCCCAGTGGCCTATCCGGCCTGTAACATAGTGGCTTTTATTATTTTTGTTTTATTATTCTTTCTAATTTATTTTATTATAACTCTAATTTATTTTTACTGTCCTTAACACCTCTTCCCCCCTTTCAACCCTTGTTCCTTCTAACCCCCTCAACACTAGGTGGGAGAGAAAGAAGGTTAAAGGGGAAAAGGACAGAGTTCTCTTTGAGCTACTTCCTGATGATTAGGGTCTTCAGGTTCTTTGGAGGGAATACCAATCTCAGTAGCCACAATATCAGAAGTCCAGCACGCCAGCAAAGCAGGAAATGGCAGCAGGAAGAACCAGCAGCAGTTTGGGGGAGCACCAGCAGCAACCTCTTTCTTCTTTGTAGCACCCCCTTCTCCTTGGGCTCTGGCTTTTTATCTCTCAAGTTCTTAGAATTAAACTTGCCCAGCTGGCTAAGCCACACCCCTGCTAGCTCATGAGGCAGTTAATAGTTTACACCTGTGGGGTTAAAAAAATTCTCATAACTTTTTTTTTAAACAAACAAAACTCTTACCAAACTCTTCAGGGACTCCAGCCCTGCCACCTAGTTGCCAAGCTTCAACTGCTCTCTGTGACTTTGTCATGTTTTCAAAACCAGTACCACAGCTCCTGTGTTCTGACCCTAAGGAAACACTCCCCAGAAGATTTAACTCAACCATGCTGGTCTCTTCTTAATCACAGCCGATTCTTCAGCCCTTGCTAACCAGCAAAGCAAAGGTTTCACTTTAATGGTTCTTAATTCAAAACATTGAGTGACCCTGGTAGAGTCTTTAATGGACTTTCAAACCTTCCCTCTGAAACTTCACAATCTAGGCTCGTGTAGTCTTCACTGCTCTGAGCACTCAATGGCTTTTCTGTCCCAAAGTTTCAGAGTCCTTCCACCATCTGCCACCAAAACATGATCAGGTCTGTCACAGCAATATTCCACGACCTGGTACTAATTCCTGTTTTAGCTTGGGTTTCTATAAAGAACCTTAGAGAATGTGTTAGTCACTGTTCTATGGCTGTGAAGAGACACTATGACTTTTTTTTTTTAAGACTTATTATTTTAATACGTATATAGTGTTCCATCTGCGTGTATGCCTGCAGGCCAGAAGAGGGTACCAGATCTTATTATAGATGGTTATGAACCACCATGTGGTTGCTGGGAATTGAACTTAGGACCTCTGGAAGAGCAGCCAGTGTTCTTAACCTCTGAGCTATCTTTCTAGCCCCATGACTAACTCTTATAAAATAAAGCATTTAAGTGGGGGCTTGCTTAGAGTTTCAGAGGCTTACTCTACAATCATCATGGTGGGGAGCATGGCAGACGTGGGGCTAGAGAAGTAACAGAGTTCTGCAGGTAGCAGAGAGAGAGAGAGAGAGAGAGAGAGAGACTCGGTCCGGCACAGGCTTTTGAAATTGCAAAATCTACTCCAGTGACATACCTCTGTCGTGTGATTCATCCTGTGTCCTTGGCCCTTTAAAGGATCTCCAGTTGATAGTCAACAGGCCCTTTAAGAACTATTAGCTGCTAGAACTGCTTGACCCTAAGGGAAAACTGGGAGAAGGGGCTGTTTAAGCAGATTGTTGGGGAGCTAAGGGAGGGACGTTGGGAGAAACATTTGCAGGGGCTTGGCTGGAAACTGGGAGGAGGGCTGGCAGGGAGTTAAGAGAACTAGTTACAGATCTAAAAGAGCTAGCCATTTCACACACCTCCTCCAGAAAGGCCACGCCTCATAGTTGTTCTAATCCTTTCAAAGAATTCCACTCCTTGACTAAACATTTAAACATAAGAGTATATGGAGACCAATGTTGTTCAGACCACCACAGGCAGGAAAGAGTTTATTTGGTTTACATATTCTGGGTAGCAATCCATTGAGGGAAGTCAAGGCAGGAACTCAAAGAGTTCAGGAACCTGGAGGCAGGGGCATCACAGAGGCCATGAAGGGGTGCTGCTTACTGGGTTGCTCCCCATGCCTGCTCAGCCTGCTTTTATACACATGCCAGGACCACCAGCCCAGCAGGGACACCAACTGCAGTGAGCTGAGCCTGACCAATCATCAGTCAGGAGAACACAGCACAGACTTTACCACAGGCAAGTCTGGTGGGGACATTTTTCTCAGTTGAGTTTCCCTCTTCCCAAATCACTCTAGCTTAAGTCAAGTTGATATAAAACAGGGAGAGTCCTCTCTCTGGGTTCCATACCGATTCCAATTTCCTTTCTAAAGGAGCTTAGGGGAAGAAAAGGTTTATTTATTTTATCTTACACTTCCAAGGCCCAGACCATCATTGATGGAAGTCAGGGACAGAACTCAACCAGAAGGCAGGATTCATGCAATTCAATGAAATATTACCTCTGATTGGGGAACTCACTCAGTCAAGGAACTACAGCAGGAACCATGGAGGAATGCTGCTTGTTGGCTCACCCATAGGCTCATGCTTTGATAGCTTTTTTTATATAACCCAGTGAATGACTTCACTAGGGAATGGTGCCACCAACAGTGGGCTGTGTTCTCCTGCATCAGTTAAAACAAACAATATAGTTCCTCACAGACATATCCACATACCAACCTGGTAAAGGTAAGGACTCAATTAAGACTCTTTATTGATGGTTTTAGACTCTGCCAAGTTAACAGTTAATGATAACTAGGGCAGTAGCCAAGGTCTTAAGAGGAGACATGTGATTGGCCCAGCTGGGCTCTGGTGAGGGCTGGGTCAGTCAGTTGTGTTGAAGGCATCAGTAAAGGGGTGGACTGCAGCGATCATGGCTGTGGATAATGCAGGGGTTGCCTAAGAAATGGATAGGGGTCCGTCCTTCCTGATGTTAAGAGTTTGATTCTCAAGATGGGTGATGGTGGCGCATGCCTTTAATCCAGCACTCAGGAGGCAGAGTCAGGCAGATCTCTGTGAGTTTGAGGCCAGCCTTGTCTACAAAGCAAGTTCCAGGACAGCCAGAAATGTTATGCAGAGAAACCCTGTCTCAAAAATAGCAACAACAGTTTGATTCTCTTTTGCACCAACATAGAATGACCTTGTATATTTGTTATATTCATATTTAAGATTTATTTTTTATGTGTGTATGTCCCCACAGAACAGGATATCGGATCTCCTGGAGCAGGAGTTCCAGGTGGTTGTGAGATGCCCAGTGTGAGTGCCGGGAATCAAACTCAGGTCCTCTGCAAGGGCAGTAGGTGCTTTTAACCACTGAGCTAACTCTCCAGCCTCAGTTATTCCCTTGTGAGCATAACAATTGAAGAGAGGAAAGACTTATTTTAGCTAGAGATGTAAGGAGATCCAGCCCATTGTGGTGAGAAGGGCATGGAGGCAGGAATGTCAGGTGGCAGCTAATTTTCACACCTTGGTAGAGCAGAGACAGCTATGGAACAGAGGCCAAGCTGTAACCTTTAAAACTACTCTTCTCAGGGATTTACCTCCACCCACCCAATCCCATAACCTCTAAGCTAGCACCCAGCAGCTGGGGGCCAGGAACTGTGGGAGCCATCCCGATGCCCCATGCAATGTGCATGGAGAGTGGAAGGAGGACCCAAAAGTTCACACCTAGGGGCTAGACTTGCTGCTCTTGTAGAGGACATGAATTCAGTTCCCAGAACCCACACAGTGGCTCACAAACACCTGTAACTTCTGCTCCAAGGAAATCCAACGCCCTCTCCTGGCCTCCACAGGTACTACACACACAAGTGCTTATACTCACACACAGAGGAAAACACAGGAAAAATAAACTTTTTTTTTTTAAGTTCACACATACGTCAAGCATACTGGGTTTACCCTGGACACCCAGCCATTCTAGGACCGAACTCAGTCCATCTCTGGAATGTCTCTTCAGCCATTCTTGTCATTTCCAGCCTCATCAGATCCTCTGTGACTGTCTTGTTCTTCTAAGTATGTTTTTCTGCTGTGTAGCCATCACTTCTTGCTCTACCTCTGAGCCACAACACCGGCCCCTCATTGAGGGAGTCTAGGCAGGGGCTCTACCACTGAGCCACAACCCCAGCCCCTCACTGGGGGAGTCTAGGCAGGGGCTCTACCACTGAGCCACAACCTCAGCCCCTCACTGGGGGATTCTAGGCAGGGGCTCTACCACTGAGCCACGCCCCCAGCCCCTCACTGGGTGAGTCTAGGCAGGGGCTCTACCACTGAGCCACGCCCCCAGCCCCTCACTGGGGGATTCTAGGCAGAGGCTCTACCACTGAGCCACAACCCTGGCCCCTCACTGGGGATTCTAGACAAGTGTTCTATTGATGAGCAAATTACCTTGGTATCTGTAACAGAATATTTTTATTTATCAACACTTACATTTATTAATACTTAACAAATATCTATAAAATACCTAAATCCTATAACCTAAAACCTACAATCTAAAATCTATAATCTATCTAAGAACACCCTAATACTTAAGAACATACTAATACCTATCTAAAAACATTTAACACTATTTTAAGTTTCTTAAAAGGATATTAATATTCTTAGTGTAGGTCTGTGCAGGATGACTTGGTTTATGGCAGTTCCATCAGGTAGTATCTTTTAAGCTTAAAGACTGTTGGGTCTTACTTTACCAGTTTGTAAGGCCAGTTTATTTCCACCACCAAATTGTGGTCAGATTATAAAGCCAGTCTGTTCCAACCACCAAACTGAGGCCAGCCTTTCCCACACATTTCCCGGCCTAAAGCTACTCTGAATGGCTTCCGAACTTTGCTTGCCTTGTTCACTTTTTTGGCGCTCTGGAGACCCAAGACAGACACCTTCAAGGAACTCTCAGCAGGTTTTATGCCATGCCTTTGCTTTGGGCCATAGCAGTCTAAATTCTATTAATGGCGTAACTGTTAATGGCATATCATACTTCTTCAGCGTGACTTCTCAGTTGGTGAGAGCAGGTGGAAGAGAGAGACCGAGTGGAATTCTCTGGCTTATACATTGCATTACCTCATGCTGTTTGCCAGTCTCGAGGGTTCACGAGATTTCTCGCCATGTCCAGCAGTCCTGTTGCTTCTCATGGCAACTGACATCATCTGCAAAGCTTGTGGAGTTTCTTAGCAATGCCCTTTCAACAGGGCACATCGTCCAGCCACAATTGGCTTCGTCCATATCAGCAAGCCAAAGGGAGGCCAAGCTTTCTTTATGTGCTGCCAGATGCTAATGAGAACTGCCTATACTAATTTCACTAAAGAGACCTAACTTCTACCACAGGTACGCTGTGTCAGTCAGTTATGGGATGAGCTTGTTACTATCTCCACTATACAGGAGAGACTGAGACCTAATGTGAGAACCCCACCTGGCACTGGTGTTTGAGACCATGCTAACCACCCACAGCACTGTTCTTGGTTGTCCTCTAAGCCAAAGATTCCCACACACTTCCCAAGCGACCCCATTCAGTGTTCAGAACAAGTGTCTGTGTGGTGAAGACTATTTTATAATTGGAGAAACTGAGCCTTAGTGAAGCGAGTAAGTGAGCTTGATTGATGCTCATGAGAATTTAAATGTGATCGTGTGCACAGGCTGCCAGTGCTCAGCAACACTTAGCAATTTCTTCCATCATCTTCCTAGCTGGCAGCATCATCATCGAATCTTGTCATGCTTCTCTCACGTATTGTCGAATGTTCCAGTAGGCATGATCCCATTTGATCTCCTCAAAGATCGATAGAGTTAGTAGATTAGTTACCTGTCTCATTGCTGCAACAGAATATTGGACAAAAGCACCTTAGTGGGCTGGAGAGATGGCCCAGAAGTGAAGAGCTCTGGCTTCTTGGGTGGAGGGCCTGAGCTTGGTTCCCAGCACCCACATCAAGTAGTTCATGACTGCCTGCAACTCCAGCTCCATGGAGATTCGATGCTTCTGGCTTCTGAGGACACCTGCACTCACAGAACACACAAACACATGCACACAGAGGCACATACACGCACATCAGTTTTTAACACAATTAAAAACAAATCTTTTAAAAAATGGAGACTTGGTACAGGCATGTAATCCCAGTTACTTGGGAGGCAAAGACCCTCAAGTTCAGAGACATTTCTGGTTATAAAGTGCCTGCCCAGTGAGGAGCTGGGGGTGAGAACCAGCAGCAATGATATAGACCTTTGAAATAGGTCTATAGCTACAGACAGAGATCCCAGGAAGATGAATCATGTTACTCCACAAACCAAGGACATTTCCTCAAACCCTGGACTCTAATCCATCTGAGAAAGGCTTAGAGAGAAATGGATGGGCAAACATCAGGCCATTTACAAATCACCTGCTCCACATCAGGCATGAACAGCTGCGGTCTCCTCTCATCCTTGAGGCATCCTATATAGTGGGTACCACTTCCCTCATCACCAGTGAGAAAATTCGGTTCTGGGTGAATTTATCTGCCCAGAGTCACACTGCCCCAGAGATTCGAGGGGGCCTCACCTGAGGGTGTCAGGTTTCTGTTGCCAAAACCCTTTTCCTTGGTCCATGCCGTGATCCATCCACATAACTATCTCCACCAAACACATATTTATGTACGGATCACTTCTCAAGGGTCCAGGGACTTGAATTTATATCTATATTAAGCATGACATATTTAACACAGATACTTATAAGTTTAATCTTTCCAGCAACCCTACAGAATAGGCACTCTTTTTCCCATGTTACAGAACTATCAGTTGCTGGGTGCCATTGGCTGGAAAACAAGTTACTCAAACTGTTAGTGAAGACAAAGCCAGAGACTCTGGAATGGGGCTGGGGATAGGGAAGAGAATGTGCCAAGGTTAAGTCTTGATTTTTCTCCTGGTCCAAGGTCCCCAGTCATCCTCTCTGTCTCCTGGAGCCATCGCTGGCATTGTCATCGGGATCCTGGTGGCCATTGCTTTGGTGTTAGGCCTGGGTTATTTCTTCTACAGCACAAAGGACAGATGGTAACAAGCAAGGGACCTGGGAGGGCCAGCAGGGGCAAGGAGGCATGGCTGCTACCTGTGGTGTCGAACCCTCTCTGTGCACCCTGGGAATTCAGGGTATTTGGGGTTATTTCCCCAAAACAGGTGGGTCAGGGGATGGGGTTGGGGATACATACGACAGCACCCCTGGAAACAGGCAAGAACCCATAAGAGATTATGAGGGATTTGGCATTTCAGGACCCGGAAGAGATCAGTCAGTGATAGGACCCCCAAGACTACGCCATCCACCTCTGTGACGCAGAACCCCCCAGAGTCCACAGCCAGTAAGTGACTTTTCAATATTGCAGCAGTAGGGGTGTGGTTGGAGCTGCTATTAGAAGCCTAGGACTCTCCTCCTGTCTCAGTCCCCAGGTCACTGTTGGGTCGCAGGAAAACTCTGTCCTCCCTGAGAGGCTCTTTCCATTAACCTTGGCTCTTTTAAGTGTTCCCTCCCCTCTGTGTCTCTCCCTCCATCCCCCTCTCCTCCCTTCCTCCCTCACCTTCTCCCTCCCTCTCATCCTCCTTTTCTCTCTCCACCTCTCTCTCCCTCCTTCCCCTCTCTACCTTTCCCCTATCTCTCCCTGAGTCCCATGCCTGAACCCATTTTTTTTTCATTTTTTGAGCATGTGTGTGCCTTTTCTTCTTCTTCTTCTTCTTCTTCTTCTTCTTCTTCTTCTTCTTCTTTGGTTTCTTGAGACAGAGTTTCTTATTTTGTAGATCAGGCTGGCCTTGAACTCACAGAGATCCTCCTGCCTCTGCCTCCGGAGTGCTGAGATTAAAGGCGTGTGCCACCATGCCTGGCTTCTTGTTGTTTTGTTTTGTTTTTGAGGCCGGATCTCACTATGTAGCTGTGGATGTCCCGGAACTTACTAAGTAGATGAAGCTGGCCTTGAACTCACAGAGAGAGATCCATGTGTCTCTGTCTCCTGAGTGCTGGGATTAAACACATTTAACACCCTGGTCATTTCCATTCTCAATCCATTTCAACACAGTGCCTTGTTACCCTCTCTTGATGAACATAGTCAATGAAAAACTAAATGGGACATCTACCATCTAGGATTCTGAATCTAAGATTCTGAAAGGAGGAGCCCCAGAACTCAGAAGGAAGACTCTTTAGAAATTAGTTTCTAGACTAGAGACCCCAACTCTTTTCTTCTCCTTTCCTTTCTTCTTTTTTTCTGTTATGGTGCTAAGACTGAACGAACCTAGGGCCTCAAACATGCTAGACAAGCAATCTACAACTGAGTTATATCCCAGTCTCTTTTTTAAGAACAAAAAGACTAGTTTTTATTACTTTTTTGTATATATGCATTGTGTCTGTGTGTATGTGCACACAAAAGTGGAGGTTCTAGCAGAGTCTAAAAAGAGGGTATCAGATCTCCTGAAGCCAGAATTAAGGGTGGTTATGAGTCGCCTGACATAACTGCTGGGGATCAAACTCAGGTCCTCTGAAAGAGCAGCACATGCTCTTAACCTTGGAGCCATCTTCCCAGGCTGGTTTTTAGGTTGTTATTGGTTTTTTGTTTGCTTGTTCATTTGTTTTTTTTGTTGTTGTTGTTGTTTCGAGACGGGTTTCTCCGTATAGCCCTGGCTATCCTGGAACTCACTCTGTAGAGCAGGCTGGCCTCGAACTCAGAGATCTATCTGCCTCTGCCCTCCAGGTGGGTGGTTGAACTAAAGAAAGGCATGTGCCACCATGCCTGACTACTTTTATCTTTTAAAAACATGTACTTTTCATCTTAAAACAGGATCTTTCAAGTTGACCATGTAGCCTTGAACTTGGTGTGGTAGCCCAGAAAGGGTTTAAACTGTAATCCTCCTGCCTCAGTCTCCACAGTAGGTAGCTAGGCTTACAGGCCAGTAACTACAAGCCTGGGTTCCAGCTCCATTTTACACAGGAGAAACAATTTAATGAGGGATTAAAAAAAAAAAAATGGGGCCTTGACGGCCACACACAGCTCATGAGCACAGCAAGATGAGGCTCAAGACCTCTCTCCTCCTCTATCCCATTAAAAGGTCCTATTAGTCTCACCTGAGATATGATGGGGGAGAGAGTTGTGGGGAGAGGAAAGGTTCTGGAAAAGCAGCACCTTCTCTTTATATGTCACCTTAATTTTTTTTTTTTTTTTGGTTTTTCGAGAAAGGGTTTCTCTGTGTAGCCCTGGCTGTCCTGGACTCACTTTGTAGACCAGGCTGGCCTCGAACTCACAGAGATCCGCCTGCCTCTGCCTCCTGAGTGCTGGGATTAAAGGCGTGCGCCACTACGCCCGGCTGTCACCTTAATTTTTGCTCTGGGCTGTGGTTTGCATTCTCTAGACAACCCAAAGCCTGTGTATGACAGTATGCTGAAGCCCCAGGGAGAGGCCAGAGGCAAAAAGGTGGGTGAGCTCCTCAAATACTGTCACTGCTCCCATACTTCCTGTCTGGTTCTTCCCCAGCCCAGCAGGATGTTTCTAACTCTTAGGGTTAGAAGATGCCATAGGTAGTGTCTTTCTTCCTCACCCTTCCATCCTTCCTCCCTCCCCACTCTCTCTATATCTACATGTGTATATGTATGTATTGCTACCGATTGAACCCAGCCTTAAGCAAGCTACACTGGCTTCTACCCCTGAGCCCCTCACTGGGGGGTTCTAGGCAGGGGCTCTAACACTGAGCCACACCCTCGGCCCCTCACTGGGGGATTCTAGGCAGGGGCTCTACCACTGAGCCACGCCCCCAGCCCCTCACTGGGGGATTCTAGGCAGGTGCTCTACCACTGAGCCACACCTCCAGTCCCTCACTGGGGGATTCTAGGCAGGGGCTCTACCACTGAGCCACACCCTCGGCCCCTCACTGGGGGATTCTAGGCAGGGGCTCTACCACTGAGCCACACCCCAGCCCCTCACTGGGGGATTAGGCAGGGGCTCTACCACTGAGCCACACCCCAAACCTCTGTAACTGCTTCACAACTTATTTTCCCCCAGATACTGCCACCTGTCTCCCCAGAGCAGCTCTATGAGGTAGGTTGGACCTGATGCAACTAGTTAAAGAAACTGTGGGGGAAATGTGACCAGAGGATTTTATGATCATCAAGGCTGAGAGGTCATTCAGTCTAAACCTTTCTTACTGCATTACAGTTTCAGGGATGGGGAGATCATGACCCAAGACCTCACAGGGATCTGTGTCTGATTCAAGGATTCCTGGCTACAGTGTTGCTCCTTCTAGCAGGCCTGGGGTTGGATTGCAGTGAGGTGGTGTTGGCCAGGAACATGATGGTGGGGGAAGTTGGGAGGGGAAGGTGCTGACCTACCAGGAGTAGCAGGAGAGGGGGATTCAGGAGAAATAGAGGAAGAGGGAGGGGATATAGGAGAGAGAGAGAGAAGAGGTTACAGAGCAGCAGTGAGTGAGAAGTTCTAGCTGTTCTTCTAGTAGGGGTTCTCTGAGCTGGGTGTATCCTCTCTCTCTCTCTCTCTCTCTCTCTCTTCCCCACCCCATAAGGTCTGTGTTTTATGTAGCTCTGGTTGTTCTGGAACTAGATACGTAGACCAGGCTGGCCTGGAACTCACAGAGATCCACCTCACCCTGCCTCCAGAGGGGTGAAATTAAAGGCATGTGCCACCACAACTGAAGCTCTCTGGGTCTTTGAGGAGTATAGATTGACATCTTCCACTCCATCTTGACTATGGGTCTTACTTGACTCCTTTGATTACTTGCAGAAGAAACCACCTTCCGCAGCTCCTGAAGGCTCCTGGGAGCCACCATCTCAAATACAGAAGCAGCCTTTGGCCCCCGCAGTACCAGACAGAAACTCAGAGTCGAATTATGAGGTATTCTGCTTCTGTGTATTCTGATGAAACTCTGTCTTTGGACAGGTAGAAACCTATATCTTTTGTTCTCTGATGAGAAATCTATAGGATAAATGTGCAACAGAGTTTTTGTTTGAGAGCCTTCTTGGTCAGGGCGAGGTGGCGCTCAGCACTTGGGAGGCAGAGAAGGTGGATCTCTGTGAGTTCAAGACCAGCCTGGTCTACAAAGTGTATCTAGAACACCCAGGGCTCTGTTACACAGAGAAAACCTGTCTCATAACACAAAAACAACAACAACAACAAAAGACTTTCTCAATCCTAGGGACTGAGAAAATAGTTCAGTTGTTATAAGTGCTTGCCGTCCAAGCATGAGGACCTGTATTCTAGCCCTGATCCCCACATAAGGGTTGAGCATGCTGCCCTGTGCTGGAATGCCAGTGCTGGGGAGGCAGGGCCAGTGGAACCCTAAAGCTTGCTGGCCAGCCAGCCTTGCCTACTCACAAGCTCCAAGCCAGAGAGATTCTCAAAAACACACCAACCATCCAACAACAATAAAACTAAAGCAAAAGAAAACACTCAAGGTGGACAGTTAATGAGGAACAACAGCTGAGGTGGACTCTAGCTTCCAACACATTCGTACACATGCACATATGGGTACAAATGTGTGCAGGGATTGAGAGGCATTCACATGCACGGGCATTGCATGCTTGCCCACACATGAATTCTTTTC
Organism: Lophiomys imhausi; assembly: GCA_907164525.1. Classification (NCBI taxonomy): domain Eukaryota; kingdom Metazoa; phylum Chordata; class Mammalia; order Rodentia; family Muridae; genus Lophiomys; species Lophiomys imhausi. Next base: position 3,564,561 of record CAJQZJ010026257.1, on the reverse strand, counting down.
AATTCCATTTAATTTCCTTTGGCATCTAGTTAATTTCCAAATCTTTCTGCTCACCCCATAAAACTGCCCTGTTTCTGTTGAATCTCTCTCTCTCTTCTTCTCTCTCTCTCTGACCCTCTGTCTCTCTGTCTCTCTCTCTCTCTCACTCTCTCCCCCGCCCCCATAGGGTCTGTCTCTTATGTAGCTCTGGCTGTCCTGGAACCAGCTACGTACACCAGGCTGGCCTGGAACTCACAGAGATCCACCTCCCCCTGCCTCCAGAGTTCTGAAATTCAAGGCATCTGCCACCAACACTCAGGCTCTCTTGGTCTTTTTCAAGTGTAGATTGACATCTTCTTGTCCGACATGACTATGGGTCTCACTTGACTCCTGTCACGAGCACTTATAACAGGCAGCGCACCAGTTGATTCTGGTGGCCGATTGATTCCGCCCCCGGGGGTCCCCAAATATAAGATCAGAGGCTGTAAGTCTGTGTGCCAACACAATTTTACATTTTACATAGTTTAAACATTCTTCAAGCTAAGAAATATATATATAACACTCTAAAAATGCAATACTAAATTCAATGAGTATCAATATCTGCAACAGAGCTAGCACTAAATATAAATATATTCTCAGAGCAGTAGGGTCCTAGGTGTTATAACCATTCCTTAAGGGGAATTGAGTTGTATAAGACCTGGAAGGGTTGAAGTCTCGGGGCTCTGAGTCAGGTTAGTCCCCTGTAGCTAAAGAGCCATGATGACTGACTAAGGTCCACTCTTCCCAGGAGCAGCAGCTGCATGACAGCTATCTTGACTGTGAAGAAAGAGTGTTTGACCACAAAGGTGGTTGGTTTCATTTTCTTGACCGCAAAGAGTGCTTGGCCACGGAGATAGTTGGTTCTCTTTTAGAGCGTAGTTTGGGTTGGATGTGAGCGAATCATCTCTCTCAGTTCATCATGCCGAAGAGAGGTCTGTCCTTGTTCTAACAGTCTCTTAATGATAGTGAGAGCTCTGTATCTGGTAGGATAGACTCTGGTTTCTGGGTTCTCAGCTGGTCCTGCTTTTGTGTCCTGTATTGACGTCATGTTTTCCTCCTCACAGATAACCACTCGTGTCTGCCTATCAGTGGTCTTGTAAATGTATTTTTCACATTTGTTCAAAACATGGTTTTCTTCCTAGTTTCATAAACATGTTTTTCCTGTCTCTGATTAACATTCACACATCTGGCTATTTTGCTTAGCAAAAATATTTTCCACACAATTAACATAACTATTTTCCTAATTTTTAGATTATCACTCACACAGCTGTTTTTCTTATTCACTACACATATTTACTGCTTGTTTTGAACTTTCACTTTCCTGGCTTGTTTACATGCTCATTACAACTCCTTTGGTTACTTGCAGAAGAAACCACCTTCCGCAGCTCCAAAAGGCTCCTGGGAGCCACCATCTCAAATCTGGAAGCAGCCTTTGGTCCCCCCAGTACCAGACAGAAACTCAGAGTCAAATTATGAGGTATTCTGATGCTGTGTATTCTGATGAAACTCTGTCTTTGGGCAGGTAGAACCTGTATCTTTTGTCCTCTGATGCAACATCTGTAGGATAAATGCCCAACAGAGTTTTTGTTTAAGAGCCTTTTTGGGGTGGGCATGGTGGCACTCAGCAGTCAGGAGGCAGAGGCAGGGGGATCTCTGTAAGTTCAAGGCCAGCCTGGTCTACAAAGTGAGTCCAGAACACCCAGGGCTCTGTTCCACAGAGAAAACTAGTCTCATAAAACAACAACAACAACAACATGGGCATTGGGTGCTTGCCCACACATGCAATCTTTTCAATTCCATTTAATTTCCTTTGTCGTCTAGTTCATTTCCAAATCTTTCTGCTTACCCCATAAAACTGCCCTGTTTCTGTTGAATCTCTCTCTCTTCCTCTCTCTCTTTGACCCTCTGTCTCTCTGTCTCTCTGTCTGTCTCTCTCTCTCTCTCTCTCTCTCTCTCTCTCAACGCCATAGGGTCTATCTCTTATGTAACTCTGGCTGTTCTGGAACTAGCTATGTAAACCAGGCTGGACTGGAGTTCACAGCAATCCACCTCCCTCTGCCTCCAGAGTGCTGAAATTAAAGGCATGCGCCACCACCACTCAGGTGTCTGGGTCTTTGAGGAGTGTAGATTGACATCTTCCAGTCCATCTTGACTATGGGTCTCAATTGACTCCTGTCACAAGCACTTATAACAGGCCACACACCAATTGATTCTGGTGGTGGAAGATTCAGCCCTGGGTGTCCCCAAATATGAGATCAGAGGCTGTAAGTTTGTGTACCAAAAAATATTATATATTTTGTACATTTTATATACTTTAAACATCCTTCAAGCTAAGCAATACATATAATAGTCTAAAAATACAAAACTAAAATCAATCAGTATCAACATGTGTAAACAGAGCTAGCACTAAATATAAGTACATTCTTAGAGGAGTAGGGTCCTAGGTGTTATAACCATTCCTTAAGGGGAATGGAGTTGTATACAACATAGAGGGGTCGAGGTCTCCGGGCTCTGAGTCAGGTTAGTCCATTGTAGCTAGAGGGGATGATGGCTGATAAGCTGGGCTCTTCCCGGGAGCAGCGGCTGCATGAGAGCTATCTTGACTGTGGAAGAGTGTTTGACCGCGAAGGTGACTGGTTTCATTTTCTTGACCATAAAGAGTACTTGGCCGCAGAGAAAGTTGGTTTCTCTCTTAGAGCGCAGTTCGGGCTTGGATGTGAGCGAATCATCTTAGCAGTTCATCATGGCGAAGAGACTTCTGTCCTTGGTCTGACTCTCTCTTAACAATAGAGCTCTGTCCATGGTAAGATACACCCTGGTGAGGGTGAGAACTCTGTCTGGGTAGGACAGACTCTGGTGAGGGTGAGAGCTCTGTCTGGGTAGGACAGACTCTGGTTTCTAGGTTCTCCGTGCTCCTGCTTTTGTGTCCTGGATTGACCTTATGTTTTCCTCCTTACCCATAACTATTCATGTCTGGCTATCAGTGGTCTTGTCAATACATTTTTCACATTTTTTCAAGACATGGTTTTCTTCCTAATTTCATAAACATGTTGTCCTGTCTCCGATTAACACTCACACATCTGGCTATCTTGCTTAGCATAAATATTTTCCACACAATTAACATAAATATTTTCCTAATTTTTAGGTTAACACTCACACATCTGGCTATCTTGCTTAGCATAAATATTTTCCACACAATTATCATAACTATTTTCCTAATTTTTAGATTATCACTCACACAGCTGTTTTTCTTATTCACTACAAATATTTTCTGCTTGTTTTGAACTTTCACTTTCCTGCCTTGTTTACATACTCATTACAACTCCTTTGGTAAGAAATCACCTTCCCCAGGTCCTGAGGGCTCCTGGGAGCCACCATCTCAAATCTGGAAGCAGCCTTTGGTCCCCCCAGTACCAGTCAGAAACTCAGAGTCGAATTATGAGCTGTTCTGATGCTGTGTATTCTGATGAATCTCTGCCTTTGGACAGGTAGAAACCTACATCTTTTGTCCTCTGATGAGAAATCTGTAGGATAAATGCCCAGTACAATTTTTGTTTAAGAGTCTTCTTGTGCTGGGCGTGGTGGCGCTAAACACTTGGGAGGCAGAGACAGGTGGATCTCTGTGAGGTCAAGGTCAGCCTGGCCTACAAAGTGAGTCTACAACAGCCAGGGCTCTGTTCCACAGAGAAAACGTGTCTCATAAAACAAAAGCAAGAACAAGAACAACAACAACAACAACAAAAAGACTTTCTCAATCCTAGGGACTGAAAAATAGCTCAGTTGTTATTAGTGCTTGCCGTCCAAGCATGAGGACCGGTATTCTAGTCCTGACCCCCACATAAGGGCTAAGCATGCTGCCATGTGCTGTAATGCCAGTGCTGGGGAGGCAGGGCCCAGTGGAAACCTAAAGCTTGCTGGCCAGCCAGCCTTACCTACTCACAAGCTCCAAGCCAGGGAGACTCTCAAAAACAAACCAACCAGCCAACAACAATAAAACCAAAGCAAATAAGACACTCAAGGTGGACAGTTAATGAGGAACAACAGCTGAGGTGGACTCTAGCTTCCACACACATTCGTAAACATGCACATATGGGTACAAATGTGTGCAAGGACACACAGGCATTCACATGCACCTGCATTGCGTGCTTGCCCACACATTCAATCTTTTCAATTCCATTTAATTTCCTTTGTCTTCTAGTTCATTTCCAAATCTTTCTGCTCACCCCATAAAACTAACCTGTTTCTGTTCAATCCCTCTCTCTCCCCCTCTCCCCCCCCCTCTCTGCCATAGGGTCTGTCTCTTATGTAATTCTGACTTTCCTGGAACTAGCTATGTACTCCACAGTGCTGAAATTAAAGGCATGCGCCACCACCACTCAGGTGTCTGGGTCTTTGAGGAGTGTAGATTGACATCTTCCAGTCCATCTTGACTATGGGTCTCAATTGACTCCTGTCACAAGCATTTATAACAAGCCACACACCAATTGATTCTGGTGGTGGAAGATTCAGCCCTGGGTGTCCCCAAATATGAGATCAGAGGCTGTAAGTTTGTGTGCCAAAAAATATTATATTTTTTGTACATTTTATATACTTAAACATCCTTCAAGCTAAGCAATACATATAATATTCTAAAAATACAAAACTATCAATCAATATCAACATATGTAAACAGACCTAGCACTAAATGTAAATACATTCTTAGAGCAGTAGGGTCCTAGGTGTTATAACCATTCCTTAAGGGGAATGGAGTTGTATACAACCTGGAAGGGTCGAAGTCTTCGGGCTCTGAGTCAGGTTAGTCCCTTGTAGCTAGAGCGCGATGATGGCTGATAAGCTCGGCTGTTCCTGGGAACAGAGGCTGCATGAAAGGTATGTTGACTGCAAAGAAAGAGTGTTTGACCGCGAAGGTGGTTGGTTTCATTTTCTTGACTGCAAAGAGTACTTGGCCGCAGAGATGTAGTTGGTTTCCCTTTTAGAGCGCAGTTCGGGCTTGGATGTGAGCGAATCATCTCTCTCAGCAGTTCATCATGGCGAAGAGAGTTCTGTCCTTGGCCTGACAGTCTCTTAACAATAGAGGTCTGTGCCTGGTAGGACAGACTCTGGTGAGGGTGAGAGCTCTGTCCAGGGTAGGACAGACTCTGGTAAGGGTGAGAGCTCTGTCCTGGGTAGGACAGACTCTGGTGAGGGTGAGAGCTCTGTCCTGGGTAGGACAGACTCTGGTGAGGGTGAGAGCTCTGTCCAGGGTAAGACACACCCTGGTGAGGGTGAGAGCTCTGTCCCGGATAGGACAGACTCTGGGTTCTGGGTTCTGGGTTCTCAGCTGCTCCTGCTTTTGTGTCCTAGATCGACCTTATGTTTTCTTCCTCACAGAAACTATACCTGTCTGTCTATCAGTGGTCTTATAAATATATTTTTCACATTTGTTTGAAACATGGTTTTCTTCCTTGTTTCATAAACATGTTTTTCCTGTCTCTGATTAACACTCACACATCTGGCTATCTTGCTTAGCATAAATACTTTTGACACAATTAACATAAATATTTTCCTAATATTTTGATTATCACTCACACAGCTATTTTTCTTATTCACTACAAATATTTTCTGCTTGTTTTGAACTTTCACTTTCCTGCTTTGTTTACATGCTCATTACAACTCCTTTGGTTATTTGCAGAAGAAACCACCTTGTGCAGCTCCTGAAGGGTCTTGGAACCCACCATCTCAAATCTGGAAGCAGCTTTTGGTCCCACCAGAACCAGACAGAAACTCAGAGTCGAATTATGAGGTATTCTGATGAAACTCTGTCTTTGGTCAGGTAGAAACCTATATCTTTTGTCCTCTGATGAGAAATCTATAGGATAAATGCCCAACAGAGTTTTTGTTTAAGAGCCTTTTTGGGCTGTGTGAGTGGCGCTCAGCACTCAGGAGGCAGAGCCAGGTGGATCTCTGTGAGTTCAAGGCCAGCCTGGTCTACATGGTGAGTCTGAAACATCCAGGGCTCTGTTCCACAGAGAAAACCTGTCTCAAACTAACAAAAAAAAAAAAAGACTTTCTCAATTCTAGGGACTGAAAAAATAGCTCAGTTGGTATAGTGCCTGTCGTCCTAGCATGAGGACCTGTATTCAAGCCCTGACCCCCACATATGTGCTGAGCATGCTGCCATGTGCTGTAATGCCAGTGCTGGGGAGGCAGGGCCAGTGGAACCCTAAAGCTTGCTGGCCAGCCAGCCTTGCCTACTCTCAATCTCCAAGCCAGGGAGACTCTCAAAAACAAACCAACCATCCAACAACAATAAAACCAAAGCAAAGAAAACACTCAAGGTGGACAGTTATTGAGGAACAACAGCCGAGGTGGACCCTAGCTTCCACACACATTCGTAAACATGCACATATGGGGACAAATGTGTGCAAGGACACACGGGCATTCACATAAAGGTGCATTGTGTTCTTCCCAAATATGCAATCTTTTCAATTCCTTTTAATTTCCTTTGTCATCTAGTACATTTACAAATCTTTCTGCTCACAGAATAAAACTGCCCTGTTCCTGTTGAATCAATCTCTTTCTTTCTCTCTCTCTCTCTCTCTCTCTCTCTCTCTCTCTCTCTCTCTC
>CAJQZJ010026257.1:3542950-3557927 GCA_907164525.1 Lophiomys imhausi | reverse complement strand
TCTCTCTCTCTCTCTCTCTCTCTCTCTCTCTCTCTCTCTCTCTCCCTCTCTCTATCTCCCCCATAGGGTTTGTCTATTATGTAGCTCTGGATGTCATGGAACTAGCTAAGTAGACCAGGCTGGCCTCGAATTCACAGAGATCAACCTCCCCCTGCCACCAGAGTGCTGAAATTAAAGGCATGCGCCACCACCACTCAGTTGTGTGGGTCTTTGAGGAGTGTAGATTGACATCTTCCAGTCCATCTTGACTATGGGTCTCAATTGATTCCTGTCACAAGCACTTATAACAGGCAGTGCACCAGCTGATTCTGGTGGCGGATGATTCATCCCTGGGTGTCCTCATATATGAGATCAGAGGCTGTAAGTTTGTGTGCCAACAAAATTTTACATTTTTGGTACATTTTATATACTTTAAATATTCTTCAAGCTAAGCAATATATATATATATATATATATATATATATATAACACTCTAAGAAAGCAATACTAAAATCAATGAATATCAATATCTGAAACAGACCTAGCACTAAATATAAATACATTCTCAGAGCAGTAGGGTCCTAGGTGTTATAACCATTCCTTAAGGGGAATGGAGTTGTATATGCCCTGGAAGGGTCGAAATCTCAGGGCTCTGAGTCAGGTTAGTCCCTTGTAGCTAGAGAGCGATAATGGCTGACTAAGCTCAGCTTTTCCCGGAGCAGCTGCTGCATGACAGCTATCTTGACTGTGAAGAGAGTTTGACCGGGAACATGGTTAGTTTCATTTTCTTGAGCACAAAGGGTGCTTGGCTGCAGAGATCGTTGGTTTCCCTTTTAGACAGCAGCTTGGGCTTGGATGTGAGCCAATCATCTCTCTCAGCAGGTCATCATGGCAAAGAGAGGTCTGTCCTTGGTCTGAAAGTCTCTTAAAGATAGTGAGAGCTCTGTCCCAGGTAGGACAGACTCTGGTATCTGGGTTCTCAGTGCTCCTGTTTTTTTTCCTGGATCGATATCATGTTTTCCTCCTCACCGATAACTATTCGTGTCTGCCTATCAGTGGTCTTGTAAATATATATTTCACAATTGTTCAAAACATGGTTTTCTTCCTAATTTCTTTTTCTTTCTTTTTTTTTTTTTTGGTTTTTCGAGACAGGGTCTCTCTGTGTATCCTTGGCTGTCCTGGACTCACTTTGTAGACCAGGCTGGCCTCGAACTCACAGTGATCCGCCTGCCTCTGCCTTCCACGTGCTGGGATTAAAGGCGTGTGCCACCACCGCCCGGCTCTTCCTAATTTCATAAACACGTTTTTCCTGTCTCTGATTAACACTCACACACCTGGCTATCTTGCTTAGCATAATATTTTCCACACAATTAACATAACTATTTTCCTAAATTTTAGATTAACACTCACACAGATGGTTATCTTATTCACTACACATATTTACTGGTTGTTTTGAACTTTCACTTTCCTGGCTTGTTTACATGCTCATTACAACTCCTTTGGTTACTTGCAGAAGAAACCACCTTCCGCAGCTCCAAAAGGCTCCTGGGAGCCACCATCTCAAATCTGGAAGCAGCCTTTGGTCCTCCCAGTACCAGAAAGAAACTCAGATTTGAACTATGAGGTATTCTGATGTTGTGTATTCTGATGAAACTCTGTCTTTTGTTCTCTGATGAGAAATATGTATGATAAATGCCCAACAGAGTTTTTGTTTAAGAGCCTTTTTGGGCTGGGCGTGGTAGCTCTCAGCACTCAGATGCAGAGCCAGGTGGATCTCTGTGAGTTCAAGGCCAGCCTGGTCTACACAGTGAGTCTGGAACATCCAGGGCTCTTCCACAGAGAAAACCTGTCTCAAACAAACAAAAAAAGACTTTCTCAATTCTAGGTACTGAGAAAATAGCTCAGTTGGTATAACTGCCTGCCGTCCTTGCATGAGGATCTGTATTCAAGCCCTGACCCCCACTTATGTGCTGAGCATGCTGCCATGTGCTGTAATGCCAGTGCTGGGGAGGCAGGGCCGGTGGAACCCTAAAGCTTGCTGGCCAGCCAGCCTTGCCTACTCTCAATCTCCAAGCCAGGGAGACTCTCAAAAACAAACCAACCATCCAACAACAATAAAACCAAAGCAAAAAAACACTCAAGGTGGACCGTTAAAGAGGAACAACACCTGGGGTGGACTCTAGCTTCACATATGGGTACAAATGTGTGCAAGGACACACAGGCATTCACATGCACCTGCATTGCGTGCTTGCCCACACATGCAATCTTTTCAATTCCATTTAATTTCCTTTGTCATGTAGTTCATTTCCAAATCTTTCTGCTCATCCCATTAACTCTGTCCTGTTTCTGTTCAATCTCTCTCTCCCTCTCTCTTCTTTCTAGGCCTCTCTATATAGTTAATGCTCGCCTTGAATTACCAACACTCCTGTAGGAGTAAGATTATTGTTTAATTCAAATGCTGGTTTCTGTACCCCCCCCATATCTGGCTTGAGTCCTTTTCTGAAGCGTTCATGTCTCAATGTTATGTAAACACTGCTCCCCAATTGTCCCCTGATATGCCAATAAAGCAGCTTACAACCATTAACTGAGCACAGGAGAGAATAGGGCTGGACTTCTTGCCCTCCACGGGAGGCAGAGGCAGGAGAGACCAGGAGAGATTCAGCTGAAGCAGAAAAACCACAAAGTACATGTATCTCTGAGATTTACTGCTAGGAGGAACCCAGATTATCTTAGTGGGCTAAGAATAGAGTAATAACTGGTCAGATTTTTAGATCGCAAAGCCCGTTTAACAAATAATATAATAGATTCTCAATTATTTAGATGATAGCAATGCTAAGGAGTAAACAGTGAAAGTAATAAAACAATCATCTAAAGTTACACTAACACACTCCTGACTCAGTCTACCCCATGGTAGACAGTTCGTGTGTGCCACCACACCTAGCTTCCATTTCTGTCTTTCCATTTCACTTTATCTCAGATATTTATTACCTTCCCCACTTATATTGCCTGTTTGTGCATGTGTGTGTGTGTACATCCATGTACATGTGTGTGTGTTTCTGTTCATTTGCTCCCTACCACATATCTTTCCCTTCTGTTTTTTTCTTTCTCTTTTCAACTTACTCCACTTTGCCATTTCTTTGATCTTGCTTCATTACTACAAGGTCTCACTCTGTAGCCCAGGCTATCCTGCTACTCTCTAGATATCCAAAACTGGCCTAGAACTTAAGGCAGTCCTCCTGCCTTGATCTTCCCAGAACTAGGGTTGCAGACTTGAGACGCCATGCTCAAGCAAGCTTCAGTATGTCTAAGTTTGAGTTCCATAGGGGAGATCAGACTCATGCTATTGTGTGTCTTGTATGCAGTTTGGTGAGCTCTCCAGTCAGGTGTAGACTTTCACAAATGGAACCTTTTTTGGTTTTTTGAGACAAGCATTCTCTGTGTAGCCCTAGCTGTCATGGAACTCACTCTGTAGACCGGGCTGGGCTCGAGCTCAGAGATCTGCCTGCCCCTGCCTCTGCCTCCTGAGTAGTGGGATTAAAGGCTTGTGTCACCACTGCCCAGATTTCTTGCTTCTTTCAAAGCCATTAGAGTCATGATCTTATGGGACAGATTGCAATATCTGTGTGATCACCTACATCAGAATTGCTGCCTGTTTGTTAGATGGAAAATCAAGGTCTCTTCATCAAAGCTGGGAATCATATAATGGCAGCAATGACAGGCGATGGGGGATTGTCGGGCCACCTTAGAGTCTGTTTGCCACAGTGGGAAGGTTCATAGGACATTCCTGGAGGTATTAGCATGACTATAATGCAATGAAAAATGGGAAATTTCCCAAGGGTAAGAAAAAAAGCCCCAGGCTATTCAGGCCACAGACTATAAATTGAGTAGATCAGATTACACCCTTACTAGAAGGAACTCACTTTCTCCCTTTGTTTAACAGAAATGGCTGAATCCACAGCTCAGCCTTTACTGCAAGAACAACCCATCAGCCTGATGGATGCCAAGCTCCCTTTCCCAGAAGCTTTAGACAAACTATCCTGGTCACAGGATCAATGACTTGATACGTGCACATTACAATCCAGCCATTCCCTGCCACCTTTGTGGACATCGTGATGTCCTGGCTGGGTCAGCCTCTGGGCATCAGGCTCCACCAAATCTTAGCTTTTAGCAACAGAACTGGACTGGGAAATGGCTCAATCAATAAGAGCACTTGAAGCTCTTCCAGAGGACCTGAGTTCAGTTTCCAGAACCCATGTATGGAGACTTACAACCTACTCTAATTCCAGCTTCAACGGATCCAATACCCTCTTCTGGCTCCTGCAGGCACCTGAATGCGTATAGATAAATAAATAAAATAAATCTTTTTTTGTTTTGTTTTTTGGTTTTTCGGAACAGAGTTTCTCTGGGTAACAGAGTCCTGGCTGTCCTGGACTCACTTTGTAGACGAGGCTGACCACAAACTCACAGAGATCCACCTGCCTCTGCCTCCCAAGTGCTAGGATTAAAGGAGTGTGTCACCATGCCTGGCATATTTTTGTTTGTTTGTTTGTGAGACAGTTTCCCCCTATGTAGCCCTAGTTGTCCTGGAACTTGCTATGTAGACCAGGATGGCCCTGAACTCATAGAGATCCTCCTGCCTCTTCTGGGATTAAAGGCATATGCCATCACATCTAGCTCTAAAGTAGTCTTCAAAAACAAAAATGGAGCTGAGGGAGAAACTCAATGGTTAAGCATTTGCCTGGCAGGCTTTGAGTCTGGGTCCAATCCCCAGCAGCGCACACACAAAAACACACGGAAGAGGCTATAGAGAGTTTTCAGTGCTTAAGATGCACACTGCTTTCCCAGAAGACCCAAGTTCAGTTCCCAGCACTCATGTCAGTGGCTCACAACAACTTTCTGTAACTCCATAGGATCAAATGCCTGCTTCTGACCTCTGTACACACACATAAATAATGCATGTGTGCACACATATAAATAAAAAAAAATTTTCTTTTTTAAAAAACCAGGTAATTATATTCTTTCTTTATAGTGTGCTTTGTTAGGTTTCTATTGCTGTAATAAAACACTACAACCAAAAGCAATTTGGTGTAAGGGATGATAGACTAATATAAATTAGATTTAGGAAATATTTAGGGGTTTCTGATACAGTCTCTTAATCCGGGGCATGAAGATCAACTTGGCTGTGGGCAATAACTTATCAGTTTATGGACTAAAAACAAGGATGAAGTCAGGTGAAACAAGGAAAGGCTCTATGGACTAAAAACAAGGTTTATGGCCTGGCATTGTTTTCAGCTGCTAAGTGGGCAGAGTCCAGGTGGAACAAGGAGAGATCCTATTTAAGGACAAGTGGAACGCAGTGGGGCCCATGCTAGAGAGCTCCAATGCTAGAAAGGACAAGAAGTAGTTTGTATCCTTGGATGGAGAAAGTGCTGGTGAACTGATGGCCAGATCTCCCTGAGGCAGAAAGAAGCTGGTGATCAGATAAAGCCTCAGCAAGACAGCAAAAGGCCAAGGACTAAACCCTGTGGCTCAGCTTTTGCCTAGAGGGGTTTGACCTGTCCGAACAGCGGCCTGAACAGAACTGTGGCCAGCTTTAAAGACTAAGGCAGAGCAGCAGAGTTGCTGATATGAAGGAAATAAGTTGGCCTACAGGTTGCTGAGGTCTCCCAGAGAGAAGAAAGCCTCAAGCCTTATTTAAGGTGAAGTCGCCATAGCCAATTTACCCTGACAGATCCACATCTGAGATATCCCAGAAGAAAGACTGCTAAGTGCATTAAAGGGTCTACCCCAGAGACTGTGTCCCTGATGACTGAGGACCTGCCCCAGAGACTGTATCCTTCTAAAAGGTTATGAAAATAGTTGTAATAGTTATCAATAGGTTTAGTGGTTAGGTCTTAGGGGTTGTAGGCATTTGTAGGGTTAGTAGTTGAGTGAATGTTTATAAGTGACTATAGTTATTAATAAATTAGTGTTTAATAATTAAAAATATTTTTGTTTCAACTTGGAGAGGAAAGCGTTTGTTTCAGCTTACAGTTTAGAGTCTAGCATCCAGGGAGGTCAGGGAAGGAACCTAGAGGCAGGAATTGAATCAGGTGCCATGAGGACTTCTTTTGCTGACTTACTTCCCATGGCTTGTTCTGCCTGTTTTCTTATTCCACCCAGGTGTACCAGACCAAGAGTGGCATCACCTCTAGTGAGCTGGGCCCTCCCACAACAATCAGGAATTAAGAAAAATGTGCCACAGGCTTTCCCACGGGCCAATCTGACACAGGTATTGCCTTAGTTAGGGTTTTATTGTTGTGAAGAGACACCATGACCAAGGCAACCCTTTTTGTTTGTTTTTGTTTTTTGAGACAGGCTTTCTCTGTGTATCAGAATAGGCTGTCCTAGAACTACTTGCTTTGCAGACCAGGCTGGCCTTGAACTCAGAGATCCACCTGCCTCTGCCTCCCAAGTGCTGGGATTAAAGGAATGAGTCACCATGCCCGGCTTACCAAGGCAACTCTTATAAAGGAAAATACTTAATTGGAGTTGGTTGTAATTTCAGAGGTTTAGTCCACTGTCATATGGTGGGTGGTATGGCAGCAGTGTCCAGGCAGACATGGTGCTGGAGATGGAGTCAGATCTTGATCAGAAGGCAGTAGAAGGAGACTGTGTGCCACACTGAGTGAAGCTTGAGTATATCCATGACCTCAAAGCCTGCCTCTATATTGACACACTTCCTCCAACAAGGCCACATCTTCTAATAGTTCATTCCCTATGGACCAAGCATTCAAACACATGAGTCTTTGGGGAGGGGGGCCATACCTATTCAAACCACCACAGGCCATTTCCTCATTGAGGTTCTCAAATGACTCTACCTCGTGTCCAGTTGACGTCAAAATAACCAGCCAACTGTAGTACTACGGATCAAACTTGACACCTTGTGGATCCTGATAATGGCTACATCCCCATTATGCCAGAAACTCACATGCACACAAGCACATGCATCCCATTTGCCATCTCCTGTTGGATTTAAGTCCCTGTGGGGACCTGGGAAATGGAGGCTTATGAAAAACGCCTGGTTGCTGGGAAAATGAAAGTAACTTGTGGGAGATATCTAAGATGGTACCGGCCGGATTGTGGGTATAGCTGATTGGGTGAACAAGACGTCTGTGCTGTGACCAGTGCACAATCACCATGTTACCAGCTTGTGCTAAATGATGTAATAGGATGACCTTTAATGTGATTGGCTCACGTAACCTCATGTGGAAATACCCATTTAGTTCTGTATATAAGCCAGAGAATGAAATATTAAAAACGGGAAATGCTTAGACATCACCCCTGTCGCATCTGTTGGAGTGAAGGCTGGAGGTTCGGGCAGGCAGCGCACTCACTTTTCCCTGAGAACCCCCTTATGTGGCAGACACCCTATATAGGCCCCCCAACAAGTCCCAGGTCCCAATGGTTTTCATTCTCAAAGCCCTTCCCCTGTGACATCCTTCCTCCAGCAAGTCTGTGCCACCTCTAATCCTCCCCAAATAGCTCCACCAGCTGGGGACCAAGTGTTCAAATGCCCAAGAGTATGGGCAACACTTCTCATTCAAACCACCATACTCAAGGCCAACTGGCTTTCATTATGTAGTCCAGGCTAGCCATTCACTCAAGATTGTAACTGAACTTTTCAAATTATTATTTATTTATTGATAACTATTCACTTATAATAAATACTGAAAGACCCCTGAAATGGGGACACCGCCCCTGGGGCCCAGCGTCCAAGGACAGAGACCGAGACCACCGGATGCAAGTGCAAGAGGCAACTTTATTGTTTACACAGGCGCCTGCGGACGCTACAGCCTTCAGGTGACTGAGCGTGCCGGGCCACAGTGAAGGTTGATTATATAGGGTTGGGGTGGCAAGAAGCGGGCTTACAGAAGCAGATGCATGGTTACAGGGTTCTCATTGGTTGATTTAAATGAGGCCATGGGTTCAGGTTAGGGACAAGCTTGGCATTCCACAAGGCTATCGTCAGCACATTTTTTTTTGGTTTCCCCAGTTCCTGGGGCCGGTGAGTCAGTTGGCAGATGTTTAACCACAGATATCCTGTTTGGAAAGCCCCCGAGCAACAGATATCTTGTCTTTGCTGGCCTCGCCCAGCATGGAAAGTCCTTATCTTAAACAGCAGCATGACTGGGATGGCAGCTAACAAATAGGCATGCTTAGCCGGGGGTCTTTCATTCCCCCCTTTTTCTTTACCATAAGTAAAATCTTTTACTTATCAGGGAATTTCAGTTTCCATTTGTTTCAGGGCTTGGTACTGGTGAGTTAGTACCAAGGTCTGGACGACAGACAGGCGCTCTTTTACAAATTGTATCAGGCGATTGAGGATGCATGGGCCAAATGTGAGAATAAGCATGAGGAGGATTAAGGGTCCCAATAGGGAAGACAGGGTGGTGAACCAAGGGGATCGGTTAAAGATTCCTTCAAACCATCCCTGTTGAGATTCGAATTCCCTTTGTCTTTTGTCTAACCTTTCTTTTCTCCATCCTGGACATACATAAAATCCATAGCTGCGGACTAGATTGGGGGGAGTACTCTTTGCTGATGGGATAAGGGCCCGCAAACAGAAATATAGGTCTGGCCACCAAGTGTTTATTGGGGCCACCTTCTGCATGGTGTTGATTGCAACTCCCCGGTCGGGATCAATGAGTTGCCAGGATAATGTCATGGTTGATGGTGTTATTAAAAGTACCCAACGCGGCGATGCCCTCATAGTAAGGGGGTCCAGAAGTTAAACAGAGCCAACATCCTCCACACTGCCTAGCCGCACTCCTGTCCCTACCTTTCCTTGGACAGACGTAAAAATCTTGTTGAGCCAGCCCACAGCGTCCCTCTGGTCTCCCACACCCGAACTTTGCTCCTAGCCCTATAGAGTGTCTTTATCGAGGGTCCCTCTCAGGGAGGTTGTGGGGGTCTGCCTCAGAAATATCCCACTGTTCCAGGCCTGCAGCTAGCTGGCAGAAGTCAGGAAAGGGAGGGGACTACCTTAGAAATTGACCAGACGACTTGCCCAGTTTGGGAAGCTACCTGATAAGTACAAGTTTTTGAGGGGCATGGGGGTTGTCATTCCCCATCTGGAGAGCACCTGCAACGCAGGTGTAGCTTAAGAGGGTCTATAGTTTTTTTTTTTAATCTCCATTCATCCTTAGGAGGTTCAGGAGTTTTCTTTACGTGAGAGGCGTGGATCCAAGCAGAGATGTCCTCTACCTTCATTGGGGTGGGGGTAGTCGAGAGCACCAGGTATGGTCCCTTCCAGTGAGGCTCAAGGTTCCCAGCTCCATGGCACCAGACAAGTACGGTTTTTTCAACCTGGAACTGATGAGACACGCTCTGGTCTCCAGCTTCATAAGCCTCCCAGAGCTGCTCCCAGGCTTTACACCAAAACTACTTCAAGGGCTGGGCAACGAAAGCGGGTGAACAAGGGGTTAGAAAGGACAACATCAGGATGGAACATTCAGCCAGCCTCAGTAAGAGAAGGAGGCCCCCCACAGAGAATCTCATAAGGTGTCAGCTTAAACCGCCCCCGGGGTGTTCCTGACCCAGAATAAGGCAAAAGGAAGGAGGGCTGTCCAGTCTCCCATGCCGGTCTCTAAGGCTAATTTAGTCAAGGTCTCTTTTAGAGTTCTATTCATCCTTTCTACCTGTCCTGAACTTTGGGGATGGTAGGCACAATGTAATTTCCATTTAATCCCCAGTTGAGTGGCCAGTCCCTGACTTACCTGGGCAACGAAAGCGGGTCCATTATCAGACCCAATTACCTTGGGTACTCCAAACCTCGGAAAAATTTCTTCAAGAATCTTCTTGGCCACTGTATTGGCAGTCTCAGTCCTGGTAGGGAAGGCCTCTACCCACCCTGAAAATGTATCTTCAACCATAAAGCTGCTTCCATCAGTGTACCAGTTCAGACTTCCTGGCCAGGGTCGGTCCTTTAGGTCGCTCCAGGGACCCGTTTCTTCTGCCAGGATATCAAAGCAGTGGTGGGCAGGAGCGGAGTCATCAGCCTCAGGAAGTAGGGTAGCAGGATTCAGGGTGGCCGGGGGAGGGGGGTGTGAATATTACTCTCTCAGTCAATAATAGGCTTTGGTAGTGGGTCATTTTAGCATCCACCGGTCAGGGGGCTGCCGGATAATGTTCTCAAGGGCATGGGGTGCCACCACTGTAACATGCTGTCCCAAAGTCAGTTTATCAGCAGCATCTTTGACAAGTAAGGCCACAGTTGCAATAGCTTTCAGGCATGTGGGCCATCTGCTTGCAACAGGATCCAGTTTCTTAGATAAGCAGGCTACCTGTCTCTTTCAAGGTCCTAAAGTCTGAGTGAGAACGCCTCTGGCAACCCCTGTCCTTTCATTCGCATATAGAGTGAAAGGCTTGGTTAAATCCGGTAGGGCTAAAGCTGGTGCCATTAACAAGGCCTTTTTGATATCTTTAAAGGCCTTCTGATGTTCAGAGGTCCAGGTGAACCCTCCTCCCTCCTTGGTGAGGGGAAATAAGGGGGCTGCCAGCGTAGTGAAACCCGGAATCCATAATCTACAAAAACCAGCAGTGCCCAGGAATTCTCTTACCTGGCACGGGGTGGTCGGGACAGGAATCTGGGTGACAGTCTTTTTTCTGGCTTCCATCAGCCATCGCTTTCCATCTCTCAGGGTGTATCCCAGATAGGTGACCTCAGTTTTACATAACTGAGCCTTCTTAGCAGAAGCCCGATACCCCAACTCACCAAGTTCTGTCAGCAGCCTCTTAGTTCCTTGGAGACATTTAGGTTTAGTTGATGTTGTCAAGAGTAAATCATCAACGTACTGTAACAATGTTAGCTGAGGATTTTCAACTCTGAAGGAGGCCAGATCCCGATGAAGAGCCTCTTCAAAGAGGGTAGGGGAGTTTTTGAATCCTTGTGGCAATCTAGTCCAAGTTAACTGTCCCACCAGTCCAGTGTCAGGGTCTCTCCATTCGAAGGCAAAGATGGGTTGGCTGTCAGGATGTAACTTCAAGTAGAAAAAAGCATCCTTTAGATCTAGAACAGTCTTAAATTTTGGACTGGCCTGTAATCATTAGTGCCTGGCTTCTTTACCGGTAACAGGGGGGTGTTCCATGGTGACTGGTAGGGAACCAAGATGCCCTGTCTGTGAATGTCGTCTCTGTTTTTTATTCCCATTTGGTCTAGGTCTTCTGTTGCCCAGGTTTCCTGTCTGTCTAGGCCCTGGCTCTCTCTCTCTCTCTCTCTCTCTCTCTCTCTCTCTCTCTCTCTCTTATAACTGCGGCCAGTATTCTAGTCAAGTTTCTTTCTTGTTTGCAATCCCGCCTGTCCTCTCTCTTATGATACACTTTCTCTGTCTCTCTAACAAGATTCCTATAAAGGCCATAGCCACAGCCGCTCGTTGTTTCCTCAGAGGTGGGTCAAAGGGAGTGTGCTGCCTGTAGGCCTCTATCAACCTCTCAAGGAATACACATGGAGGCTCAACAAGACCCTGAAGCACTCCTCTTACCTTGGCCAAATTGGTGGGGTGCCGAGCGCACCTCTGAGACCTGCCACTAGAGTCCGGCGGAAAAACTGTCAGCCGCTCCCTACCTGCAGCCATGTTGAAGTCCCAATCTGGTCGATCAAGGGGGAACTCAGCATCGATCTCATTCAGGAGGATAGTGGGGGTCCCATTGTCTCTGGGACATTCTTTTGTGCCTTCAAGAGAATTCTCTCCCTCTCCTCTGTAGTAAAGAGAACCTGCAGAAGCTGTTGGCAATCATCCCAGGTGGGTTGGTGAGAAAACATCAGGGATTCCATCAAACCTGTAAGACTAGCAGGGTTTTTAGAGAAAGACGGGTGGTTAGCTTTTTAATTATATAAATCAGCTGAGGAGAAAGGCCAATATTGTAAGGGTTGAAAAGCTGGTGGGTCCACGGGGGCCCGACCGTTCGGAGGGGTAGAGCCACAGTGGAATCGGGTCCCTCTGGACTCAACCCTCTCTGGCTCCGAGTGCCAGTTGCCGGCCCTCCCCCCTCTGTTCCTTGTAGTTCCAGGCTCGGCCAGAGCCCGGGCTGGTGTGGGGACGCCTGGGGTGGCTGGGGGAAGGGGGGTGGCCGCAGCGGGCTCGATCACTCGGGTGGCTCCTCCATCTCAGGATAGATCTTAGGCGGAGCCGAAGGTGTTGTTTCTGAAGCTGGCTTTTGTTTTGATTTAGGCTCTGTGTCACGAGGAGCCAGGGCTCAGGAGCCTGGCTTTTTTTTTTTTTTTTGCACCCAAGGTTTTACCCATGGGGGTGGGTTCTGGACCAGGTCTTGCCAAACAGTAATGTATGGCTGTTGATCGGGATGAGACCCTGGTCTTTCCTTAAAGACAATAGTTTTTACCTCAAAAATAATGGTCCAGTCAAAAGTCCCTTTGAGTGGCCACCCGACGTCAAAAGTGGGCCACTCCGAAGCACAAAAAGTCTGTCACGGTCTCTTTGTAACCTCAACTGCCAAATTATGAGTCCTAGTTTTAACTTTAGTCTAATGATCCAGTGTCAAACTTAGAGGAGTCGTTACAGTCTGTCCCATTGTCACAAGTAACATAAAACACAAACACAAGATACACTACGAAAAATCCTTTTTACTCTCAAATGCCGGCACCACACCAGAAAAACAGATGGCCAGGAGGTCTCTCACGTCCCCTCTCAAGAGGACCACTGTATCCTCCCTGGCACCCAGATGGGACCCTCCCAGTATTTTGATGCTAAGTCTGCACTACGGTGGCCAGCAAGCGACTAGGTTCCCTACTGCGTTTTCGCTTTCTTGCATTATTTCTTTCTTCTGCCTCCTTTCTGAGCCTATCTTCCCTCGGTTCTCTCTCCCTACGCAGTCTTTTCTCTTTTAGTCTTTCTAGAAAACCCGCGGGGATTCCTCTGCACCCAGTATTACCTGTTTTACCTGAGCCAAATTGGTGGCCCGGCGCCCGGCCCCTCAGAGGCCCGCTATCAGCAACTGGCTATAAAAGCGTAGGTGTCTCCTGCATCTGTGGTGAAGTTCCAATTCGGGCGGGTCAATGGGAAGGCAGGGATTTTGGGGAAAGGGGACTTGGAGGGAGGAAGGGAATGACCCAGGGAGGCGGGTCATTAGCCAGGCTTTCCCAGGTGACGATGTAGGCAACCTGGTGGGGGTGTCCGTGGGGTCCCCTATCGAAGACCCGTTCTTTGACCTGTAAGATAGTAGAGATGTCAAAGGTTCCCCCCTCTGGCCAGCCCACTTTAAAAGTAGGCCATTCTGAGGAGCAGAAAGTCTGCCAGCGCCCTTTTTTGACTTCCACTGATTGATTGTGAGCACGGCTGCGGACTTCGCTCCAGTGTTCTAGAGTGAGACTCAAGGGGGTAGTTATGGTCCGCCCCATGTCTTTTATGTAGAAATACGTAAACAGACAAACAAGAAGAACAGATACAACAATAACGAAGAGACGCGCTGCTCAGCTTCGGCGCAAAACCGAAAATACAGACGGGAAAGCGAGTGCTTCACCCTACAGACGTACGAACCCTACAGATTAGTACTAACAAATTCAGACGGGGAAGCAAGCGCTTCGCCCTGCAAACGTACTAACCCTACAGATTCGTACTGAGCCCCCCAAAATAGCGGGCTCCCCAGATCCCTGGGGCGTCCCCCAGGGTGGCGGGGGAGAAGTCTGAGCCCGTCAGCTCCTTCTCAAGGCCGCCCAAAATACGAAGCGAAACGGATCCGAATCGTACGAACGCAGCGAAAACGAAACGAAAGACAGACAGACAAAACAAATGCTGGCCAGCTAGCTTACCTCCCGGTGGGTTCTCAGCCGGCTTGGGCAAGGGTCCCAAGGAGATCTCGGTGGAACCTCCAAATGAAAGACCCCTGAAATGGGGACACCGCCCCTGGGGCCCAGCGTCCAAGGACAGAGACCGAGACCACCGGATGCAAGTGCAAGAGGCAACTTTATTGTTTACACAGGCGCCTGCGGACGCTACAGCCTTCGGGTGACTGAGCGTGCCGGGCTAGGACGGGGGTTGATTATATAGGGTTGGGGTGGCAAGAAGCGGGCTTACAGAAGCAGATGCATAGGTTACAGGGTTCTCATTGGTTGATTTAAATGAGGCCATGGGTTCAGGTTAGGGACAAGCTTGGCATTCCACAAGGCTATCGTCAGCACATTTTTTTTTTGGTTTCCCCAGTTCCTGGGGCCGGTGAGTCAGTTGGCAGATGTTTAACCACAGATATCCTGTTTGGAAAGCCCCCGAGCAACAGATATCTTGTCTTTGCTGGCCTCGCCCAGCATGGAAAGTCCTTATCTTAAACAGCAGCATGACTGGGATGGCAGCTAACAAATAGGCATGCTTAGCCGGGGGTCTTTCAATACCAACAATTTCTTAACTATTAACCCTATAAATTCCTACAACCCCTATTACCTAACCACTAAACCTATTGATAACTATTACAACTATTTTCATAACCTTTTAGAAGGATACAGTCTCTGGGGCAGGTCTTCAGTTGTCAGGAACAGAGTCTCTGGGGTAGACCCTTTAATGCACTTAGCAGTCTTTCTTCTGGAATATCTCAGACGTAGATTCATCAGGGTAAATTGGCTATGGTGACTTCACCTTAAATAAGGCTTAAGGCTTTCTTCTCTCTGGGAGACCTCAGCAACCTGTAGGCCAACTTATTTCCTTCATATCAGCAACTCTGCCGCTCTGCCTCAGTCTTTAAAGCTGGCCACAGTTTCGTTCAGGACACTGCTCCGACAGGTCAAACCCCTCTAGGCAAAAGCTGAGCCACAGGGTTTAGTCCTTGGCCTTTTGCTGTCTTGCTAAGGCTTTCTCTGCTCACCAGCTTCTTTCTGCCTCAGGGAGATCTGGCCATTGGTCTACCAGCTCTTTCTCCAGCAGGACTCTCTAAGCTCTCTAGCATGGGGGGGCATCTGGCTCTTTGTTCTGCCACACCCGCCTCGCCAGCAGTGCAGGCTACGACCGCTGTG
>CAJQZJ010026257.1:3512947-3527950 GCA_907164525.1 Lophiomys imhausi | reverse complement strand
GCTTTTGTGAGTCGCGTCGTTCTTGCCGGTCGAGAGGGACGCGACAAAACCTTATTAAGTATATATTCATTATCAAACATAAGTTGTTTATTATTTAAAATTTCCTAGAAGCCTGGTGTTGAATAGTTAGCAAGGAATATGTAGTTATATGTAAATATATAAACAGGCTTTTGTTAGTATGAGTAGACCTAGCCGGGCGGTGGTGGCGCACGCCTTTAATCCCAGCACTTGGGAGGCAGAGGCAGGCGGATCTTTGTGAGTTCGAGGCCAGCCTGGTCTACAAAGTGAGTCCAGGACAGCCAAGGATACACAGAGAAACCCTGTCTCGAAAAACAAAAAAAAAAAAAAATATATGAGTAGACCATTATTACCTTAGGAATTTATCATACAAAAATCCCATACTAATACAATATATTTAAGAGACCTGCTGTTGCTTCCTTAGTCTAAAAATGAGATACCATGATAAACCAAGAGCTCAGTAGGACTAGGATTGTTTTATAGGTGTTGCTTTAGTTGGTTTATACCATATGATTATCTTTTTTTTTTTTTTTTGAGTTTCTCTGTGTAGTCCTGGCTGTCCTGGACTTGCTTTGTTGACCTCACAACTCACAGAGATCGGCCTGCCTCTGCCTCCTGAGTACTGGGATTAAAGGCATGTGCCACCACCATGCTCAGCCCTTGTGGCTATCTTTTTTTGTTTGTTTGTTTTTGTTTTTCAAGACAGGGTTTCTCTGTCTTTAACTGTCCTGGAATTCACTCTGTAGACCAGGATGGCCTTGAACTCACAGAGATCCTCCTGAGTGCTGGGATTAAAGGCGTGTGCCACCATGCCCGGCCAATACAGAAAGCTGTGAACTGCCATGTGGGTGCTAGGATTTGAACCCTGGTCCTTTGGAAGAGCAGCCAGTGCTCTTAACAGCTGAGCCATTTCTCCAGCAGTTATCTTAATCAAGATGCTGAAATCACATTGCATTTACCTTCTTTTAACTTTAATAAAGATGGCTGCCTGCCACATGCTTGGTTCCATCCTAATGAGGTCATCAGTCAAGGTGTAGGCAGGTCACATGACTTATTTTAAAATGTCTGTTTTCATAGTCGATCTATTTTTTTAAACAAGAATTGACTCCAATTTACATATACAGTATATCCTAATTAAGAGTTGAGTTACAAAGATAGTATGTTGTAACAAATTTAGATTATTGCCTTTTGTTATAAGTTTTAAGTTAAATTTTGCTGGAGAGTTTTAACCATACCCAATGAATTTACAAATCCTGAGATAGTTTATAGCATTAAGAAATTTTTTTTTTTTGCCGGGCGTGGTGGTGCACTCCTTTAATCCCAGCACTCGGGAGGCAGAGGTAGGCAGATCTCTGTGAGTTCGAGGCCAGCCTGGTCTACAAAGCGAGTCCAGGACAGCCAGAGATACACAGAGAAACCCTGTCTCGAAAAAAAAACCAAGAAAAAAAAATATTTTTTTTTGAAAGCAGAGAAACTGTGGAAATACAGTTTTTTTAAAAGAGGGGTAAATAGAGAAACCTTAGAGATAAGAGACTTTTGGAAGTGTAGAGCAGAGTAAGTTTAGGTATAAGAAATTTGGAAAACATTTGTTTATTTGATGGCAGACGTTGTCACCACATGAAAGAATTTAAAAATTTAGTGTGTCCTACCAGGCAATGGGTGTGCTTGTCTTTAATCCTAGCATTTGGGAGGCAGAGGCAGGTGGATCTCTGTGAGTTCCAGACCACCCTACTCTATACAAAGAGTTCCAGGATGGCCAGAGCTACATAGAGAAACCCTGTCTCTAAAAACCAAAAGAAAAAAAAATCTAATGTGTCAGTCTTTGGCCATTGATAAAGCTATAGAGCTGTACTGTGGCCAAGTCATTTGGAGTAAGACAGAAAGGCTTTAATAAAATCTCTGAGTCAGGGAGGAAAAGAGAAAGGGCTGCAAAACAAACTCTGCTGGAGGGAATTCCGATTGTAGGATAAAACAGGCAAGGGGAAAACACCTTGACCCTGACTTGACCCCAAGCCCAGGACCAAGAAACAGAAACCCCATCAATACCTGAGCTTGCCACAGAAACCCACTATCCCTGAGCACAAAGACCCACCAATCCCTGAAGAGGAAACCCCACCAATGCCTAGTGCCACAGAAACTCACCAATTTCCACTCTGGAAAGCTCCCTCCCTGCCACCTTCCCCAAGAAATCCAACAGGAGCCCTGCTTTCTGCTCAATTCTCTGCTGCTTCTCCCCTGAGCGAGGCAAGCCAGCCTCTTGGGGTTTTACCTCCCAATAAATCTCTTGTGTGAGGTTTGTTGTGTGGTGTGCCTTTGTAGTAGTATTCCTTGGCTTCTGATTGCCAGGATGCTATGACACTTTCGCTGAGGAAACCTCAAGTCAAACAGAGCTCTAACACCGGGAAACCATCCAATCCTAGAGCAAAACTGTTACATTTGTATTGGGGAGAAACCCTTACTTGTAGCAGCCAGAGCAGAGCACTTCTGTAGCAGAAGCCTTTTCCTCCAGAGCTGCAACACTTAATTAACACCTATAAGCTCCAAGAGTGAGCCGAAAGACATAGAGAGAAGCCCAGGAGGGAATGGAGAAGCTGTGGGACTTTTAGGAGAGAGCGGACAGGGTACAGGGCCACAAAGTATAGTTCTGCTTGAGGGAGAACTGGTCTAGGAAGGCTTGAGAAACAGACAGAGCAGGCAACTCTAGAGCGGAGGTGAGGAAAAGGGTAGCAGGCCCAAAAGGGCCTAGCAGACAGCTCATAAGGATAGGCAAGGGAGCTCCAGAAAGGAGCTGAGAGCAGGTAGCTCCAAGGGGAAGGAGCCAAGGAAAGAGTCCCAGGTCCCAAAAGGTTTAAGGAAACTGCTGGATTATAGCTCCTAGGGAGAGTTGAGAGGACGCTCTAAGAAGATATGAACAAAGAGCTGAAAGGGATAAGTGTCCGTGGTGACCAGGATGTTAATCCAGGGCACCCTCAAATGGAATGAGAGCCTTGTCAGAGAGAAATGTTCCAAATCAAAGAGGCATCCCTTTTCACATGACAAATGGCAAGAGGAACTTTCTGGCACACTGGTGTGGGGTTTGTAGTAATAGTAGACAAAGCAGACAGCTCTGGGCCATCCTTATCCACAGAGGAGGACAGGAGAGAGCGGCTGAAGGTGGACTTGGAAAGGGGGTGGTTCCAATAGAGGAAGACAAGTGCCACATGGGGCCCAGGAGGGCTTAGCAGGCTGCGGGAGCCAGACAGACACTTATGGAGTAGGTGAGGAAAGACAGATGGTTAGAAAGCAGTTGAAGAGGCAGACTCTAGAATTTGGAGTCAAATTTGATGGGAGACAGAAGACAGCAGAAATAAATGAACTATACAAAGCCTAGGAGAGTCAGATAGATGGGCAAGCTGGTTCCTTTGAAAGGGAACTTATTTACGCCAATTCCAGATTTTGGAACCAGATATTTGAAAGAGAGAGAGAGAGAGAGAGAGAGAGAGAGAGAGAGAGAGAGAGAGAGAACATGACTGCTCTTTGGTATGTTTGAACTATGAAGGAGAGAACAGCCAGAGGCATCTGGAAGGATCCAGATTGAACAGAGCCATGAGTAGTGGGGGAGCAAGAGGAAGAGAAAACAGAGGGAATGCATTGATAAGAAGGTAAATACATGTAGTTAGTATAACAAAAGTTGTATTTCATTATGCTGAGGGTCATCACACAGGGTTCATATTCTAAATTCCTAACTACGGTCCTAAGCCTGTCCCCCCAGGTATGTTAGATGAAGGTCAGGTCCAGTCTCTAACAGAAGTCTCTGATTCGAGGGTCAGAATCCTGAGGAGACTCTAGCTGTAGGACAGATCAAGGTGGTATCTTTCCAGATATGTAGAGCAGACCATTACCCTTAGTGTCTGCTTCTACTGTCCAGTGGGCTTATCCTGTCATGGAGTTAGTGATGTCACTGGGTTCTGGTTATCAGGTATAGCCTTATTTGTTCTAGGGATCCTGGTTAAGCTTTTTTTTTTTTTTTAACATATCTAAAAGGCTTTTTTTTTTTTTTTTTTTTTACTATGCTCATTACAGCAAGCAAAGAGAGAAGTCAAGGATAGAGAGTCTGTAGGAACCAAGAGACCTCATAGCAAAAATAGATGAGTTTATATAGGAAAGAAAAGCTGGGGGAAGGGAAAGGGGAGCCTAGCCCCTGGGATGGAGAGGTTCAGGGTAGGGGTCAGGATGCTGGGAGAGCTGGCCAACATCCACTTGGATATGTTAACAGGCACCTCAGCCAGCCGGGCGGTGGTGGCGCACGCCTTTAATCCCAGCACTTGGGAGGCAGAGGCAGGCGGATCTCTGAGGCCAGCCTGGTCTACAAAGTGAGTCCAGGACAGCCAAAGCTGTTATACAAAGAAACCCTGTCTCGAAAAACCAAAAAAACCCAAAAAAACAAAAAAACAAAAAACAAAAAAAAAAAACCAGGCACCTCAGCCATTTGTCCCAGGATTCTTTGAGATCTAACATTGACAACTAGTAAGTACGAAAATATCAGATTTTAAAAAGATTACATTTATAAGATGGGTGTGGTAGCTCATGCATTTAATTCCAGCATTTGCAAAGCAAATGGCAGGTGGTTCTCTGTGAGTTCTAGGGCAGCCAGAGTTATATAGTGAGGTGGGGGGAGTCACTTTCACTCACTTACTAACTCATTCATTCATTCATTTGGTTCTGGGAATCCAAATCACGTCATCACGCTGGTGGCAAAGCGTCTTTATCTGCTAAGCCATTCCGTCGGCTCCGTTAGAGCTTTTTGAACTGTTAAATGGGGACATCGCTGGACTCTGGCACTTGGCAGCATCCGAGCAGGAGTCTATCTTGGCTTAGAGGAGGGTTTTCCCATTGGCCACTCCCCACGCCTAGATCCCTGCCCCACCTTGGGATTGCGGGTTGGTTTCTCAAACACTGGGACGGACTGCGCAGCCGCACTCTAGTCCGTCGCGTTCGAGGACCCGCCCCTTAGCGCTGAGTCTCTTCCAGCGGCTGCGGGCGCCGCTGAGATTTCTGGGAATTGTAGTTCCATCGAGCTGATACCACCCACTTCCTGGTTTAGCCGGCAGGGCAGCCATTTGCGTATGTGTGTATGTGTGTGTGTATGTAAGGGCGCTCGCTGTTACCCGGTTTCGTGGCCGGACTCAGTCTACACGGAACGACCTGACGGTTGCTGTCTCGAGGTGGAGGCCAGACCAGCTCCACTCGAGTCATGTAGGATGTGCTTCAGGATCGGGGCAGGAGGCGGTGAACCCAATTTGGTTCTGACGCCGGGTCGTGCGCCGCTCAGGCCCGGCCCGGCCCACGCCTCGGGCTCGCGGACACCCAGGTCGGTGATTGCTAAGGGACGCTCACAGTGCTCAGTGTGCGCACGCGCAGGGTCTAGGCGGGAAGCTGGACGCGACGGTGTCATAGTGCCTCGCTCAGTCCAAGCCTGGGTGGCTCCTGGAGGTCTGTGGAGACTAAGCAGCTGTGGCTGTGCAATGTGCGCATGCGCGGATCATTGGGTGCGTGGTGGGGCTTGAGACCGAGGATGTCAAGAAGGATGGAGGGCAGGGCCACAGGCATAGTTATGGGGGAGATAGCCGAAAGGCCCAAGGGAGACACTAAGGCGCCTGGGGTTTTGGACAAAGGATATTTAGAAGAGTTGTTAGTGCCCCGGAGAAACAACGTGGCGGGGCCTCCGAGGTGATGAGAGTTCAGGTCTACGTGGCACAGCAGGGGTCCTTTACCGGTTTGGAGGAAAGAGGGAGCTTCGAAACCGCGTATTTGATGAGTTGTCCCTGCTTGTCATCAGGCTGCCTCTTGATTCCTGCCTCGGGTAACAGTACTTCTTGGAGGCGATGCGTGACCTTGGTGTGGGGAGAATGGGCCTGTTTAGTCTGCTGAGTCCATTACGGGATGTGCCCCCTTTAGCCCCTAATAACCAAGAGTCTGGTGGCCTTAGAACTGTGTGCAGAATCAGCTAGAGAGTAGGGGAAGACATGAGCAGTTTCCGGTCTCCGTTCTAAAGGCCCCCCATGCCTGTTTAGTGGAGAGCCTTCCAGTGCCCATTCATTTTCCCTGGGAGGAACCGTGCTACTGTTTCTCTACTCTTGAGCAAGTGTTTGTGTTGCACCAACCAACATTCTGGAAAGTTGGCAGACAGTACTCTCGGAAACCCGGGACCGTCCTGTTCGTTGGAGATACACGTGGCTTCTGTTCCCAGGTCAGGCATGATGACAGCCATCCAAAGAAACGGTCACACCCCAGTTTAGCCTGGGGAGCCGGTGGGTTTACTGTTGTTCCTTACAGATGTATGGGTGAAGGGTTTCCTACAGGAGGATGAGTGACTCAGCTATGTCCCCGAAAAGCCCACGGGAGATGATGACTCAGGAAGGCTGGCTGCATCTCTAGAGGTGCCTGCGGCTCATGTGAGCAAGATTTCTCCTCTCCAGCCTTTGTAGTGCTTGTATAACCTTGCAGAAGGGTGTATGTGTGTGTGTGTTTTAAAGTTTCAGCTTCTGAGATTTTTAAGTTTTGTTTACTTCCTGAGTCTTAGAAGCCTGGCTTCTCCCTCTAGAAGGGAGCATTTCCACTTGTAGGGAAATGAGTACACACAAGAGAGCAGGCTGGGGGTCCTCAGTTCTTGCCCCAGGAGAGGCAGTATTGCTTCAGCTAATAATCTTTTAGACCATCAAGTACCAGATTGAAGATGCCAGGGCCTAGCAGAGGATTCTAGACAGAAGGTGCCTGTGCGTGCCAGAGTTAGAGGATCTTGAACTGAATCCTGGGCACCCATGTAGAACAATTCAGGTAACATTGGTTAGAACGTTGGTTCGAGGCTCCAGCTTGGAGGTAAGGACTCTACACCTCAAAGGCCTCCCCACATTAGCTACCTTCTAATAGACAAATGTCTGGAAGGAGGCAGATGCTACAAGCATCTTTACAGATTTGGTATTGCTGGGGACCTTTGTTTTGGGCTATTCTTCCTTGAAGCAAGAGAATGCCCAGGTTTATAGGAGGGTGGGGTGGGGTGAAAGGCAAGGAAGGGCCGGGTCCCATGGGAGCAGCTCCAGCCCAGGCTTGTACACACCTAGGGAGCCAAGTGGTGAGGTCCTAGGACTGGCTCAGAGTTAGGTAATATTGCATTTTAAGTGCAGCTCTGCAGACATTCACAGCTGGTGCCCCACCACAGATCCTTTGTGGCAGGTGTGACTTTGAGGCACAAAAGGATACTGATTCCTGTAAGAACCCCAGCTGGAGCTGAGGATGTAACTCAGTTGGTTAAGTGTTTGCCTAGCATGGATGAAGCCCCAGGATCCATCACTAGCACTTCATGGACTGGGTCTGGTGGCAGTGTGCCTATAAATGCAGCCCTTGTGAGGCAGGGGGATGGTTGCCTATGAGGCCAGTCTAGACTACACGAGACTGACTCAGAAACTAAAGATTCAAAACCAAGACAAAGAAGAAAAGAACCCAGACTGGCAAAAGCGCCCAGGTCCTGAATGCAAATCCTGGGGTGGAACCTGCTGGGATGAAAGGTGTCCAGCCACACCCAGCTAGAAATGCTCTTTTGATACATAGTACTGGAATCTTTGTGGATTTTGCTGTAATCACAACCAGTTGATGCCCAAGTGCAGGGAAAGATAGGGTCTCTCCCTGGGATTCGGGTACCCAGGAAGATGTTGCAGCAGGAATTTGGGTGGGTTGAGACTCAAGCAGGGGCCTGGTGGGTGGGAAGTGGGAAGGACTATACACACTAGTGTTGGAGTGAGAATCAGGGGCAGGGTAGTGAGAAAGAAAGATGAGGGCTGGGGGTGTGGCTCAGTTGATAGAGCACTTGCTTGGATGCACAGAACCCTGGGTTCTATCCTCAACACCATGTAATCCAGCAGTGGGGTATGGTGGGGTTGGTGCCTTGAGTGGGATTGATTGGTCAGCTGCTGCCCTGCTTTCTGAGTCCATGACATCAGATTGTCACAAAAACAGCTGAGCTACAGGGGCAGTGGAGGCTGGTATGTGCCTGCCAGAGGTCCTCCATAAACGATTACAGCTTTAGGTCCAAAAACCCTAGGTCCAGACTGATGGAAGAATCAGGATCAAGCTACAAATTCAGGACCTAAGTAAGGGTTTGGGTAAGAATCTGAGCCAGATTCTGGTTGGATGGTGGAGAGAGGGGTATGTCCTGTCCCTAGCTGTTTGGATAGGAAGGTGTATTCTGGGATGTTTGTCAATGAAAAGGCAGTGTTCTTGGTAAAATCAGTTCCTGGGAAGGCTGGAGCTGTGCCCTGAGCATGCAACCTCAAGCCAGCACCTCATCCCAGGGCCAAGAATCATAGTCACTGCCAAACAGATGAAGCTCAGGGCAGGAAAGTATTTAATATTAAAGGGTTCTTGTGTGCTGGGTGTTTTGAGGGCTCTGAGGACTCAGTGAATGTCCTGACTGGAGTGCAAAGTTTGGTACTGGGCAGAAGGCTATGTTTGAGCATGAGGTGGGCTTCCAGTGGGAAGGGAGAAACAAATTGGAGCTGCAAAGATTTGGCTTGGAGGGGGAGCACAGGAATTCTCGGATGATGCCCATGGGCATTAACTTCCAGAAGCTAATACAGGGGGCTTGCTGGGCTGGAGGGTGGCTGTGCAGGCTGCGCTCAGAGCTTCTTTTGTTTGTACAGCTCGGCACCACCCACCATCCAGAGGAGACCATGGAGCAGCAAGATGACAAGTCCCTGGAGTCGATGCAGTCCTCTGTGGAGGTGAGCACAGCACCCTTCCCCCCCCAGCCTCAGGGTTTTCCTGCCTGGTCCCACAGCCTGAGCATTGGAACTCTCTTTGTGGTATTCTAAGCGATTTGGTCCCTCATGGGTGGCAGACATTTTTAAAAGATTAGCCAGCATGTGTATGTGCACATATACACGTGTGTCTACAGGTGCTTGTGCCTGGCAGGGGCCAGAAGAAAGCACCTAGGTGGTGTTCTCTGTTACTCCTTACACATTCTTTTGAGAGATGGCCTTTCTCTGAACCTAGGGATGTTGTAGAGCAGTTTCTCCCAGATTGAAGTGTTCCCTCTGTAGGGAGTTAGATAAATTAGATTTAGAAAATATATAGGGGTTTCTGATACACTCTCTTAACTAGGGGCATGAAGATCAACTTGACTGTAACCAATTAGCTTATCAACTTGTGGAAAAACAAGGTTGAAGTCAGGAAAAACTGGAAAGACTTAATGGACTTAAGAAACAAAGTATCTGGCCTGGCATTGTTTTCAGCTGCTAAGTGGGCAGAGCCCAAATTAAGCTGAAACAGAGTTCTATTTAAGGACTGTGCTTGGAGCCCCATCAAAGAAAGAGGCCCCGGGTGCTAGAGAGCTTCGAGAGTCCTGCTGAAAAAAGTGCTGGGCATCAGTTGATGGCCAGATCTACCTGAGGCAGAAAGAAGCTGGTGAGCAAAGAAAGCCTCAGCAAGACAGCAAAAGGCCAAGGACTAAACCCTGTAGCTCAGATTTTGCCTAGAGGGGTTTGATCTGTCCGAACTGTGCCTGGCTTTAAGGACTCTGAGGCAGAGCGGCAGAGTTGCTGATACGAAGGGGCTGGGGTCTCCCATAGAGAAGAAAGCATCAAGCCTTATTTAAGGTAAGACTGTGATAGCCAACTTACCCTGACGAATCTACATCTGAGATCCAGAAAAAAGATTGCCCAGTGCTTTAAAGGGTCTACTACAGAAACTGTTTTCCTGACTACTGAGGACCTGCCCCAGAGACTGTATCCTTGTAAAAGGTTAGGAAAATAATTAGCAATAGGATTAGTGGGTAGGTTAAAGGGATTGTAGGAATTAGTAGGGTTAATAGTTAAGAAATTGTTGGTACTTGTTATAAGTGAATACTGTTAGTTAATAAATACATAATAATAATTAAAAAGTTCGGTAACATCCCTCTCAGGGGAGGGAGGTTTTCATTAAATAAAATGTCACACAGCTGATAAAGTAGAAACTTGCCAGAGCCAGGAGGGCTTCTTCCGTGGGTCAGTGGAAGCAAAAACCAAAGGTTGTCTAGAGACTCTGGGAGGCACGCTGCAGAGATCTCCTTGGGCCTGTTGAGCTCCCTGCAAGCTGTGCAAGAACTCCAAGGATGTAGCTGCTTTTGTCGTCAGTAACCCCTCACCCATGCTCTTGTGTTAGTAGCCCTGTCATAGTTAGGGTTTTCATTGCTGCAACAAAACACCATGACCAAAAAACAAGTTGGAGAGGAAAGGGTTTGTTTGGCCTCTACTTCCATATTGCTGTTCATCACTGAAGGAAGTCAGGACAGGAACTGACACACAACAGGAATCTAGAGGCAGGAGCTGATGCAGAGGCCATGGAGGGGTGCTGCTTACTGGTTTGCTCCCCCATGGCTTGCTCAACCTGCTTTCTTATAGAACCCAGGACCTCCAGCCCAGGCATGGCACTGCCCACAATGGGCTGGGCCCTCCCACACTGATCACTAATTCAGAAAATGCCTTACAGCCAGATCTTATGGAGGCATTTTCTCAATTGAGGCTCGCCCCTTCCTCGATGATGACTGCAGCTTGTGTCGAGGTGATGTAACACTAGCCAGTACAAACCCCAATAAAAACTCACGGGTTTGCCAAGGTAGACATTGGTGCATTTGCTACTTTGGTAGGTATGGGTTTCCTTTGTGGCATGAGTAGACATGTATGTGTTTCATGTCCCCAGGAAGCGCCTGTCACACATTGCTCAGACAGGCTGCAAGCTGGTAGGGTCTCAGTGATTCTCTGCTCCTTGCCCCTCTGAGCTGGGGTTATAGGACGGTTATTTTTACTTACCTGTTTTTAAGTTTTATGTGTATGTGTGTTTTGCTTTCATATATGCACTATGTATCTATGTACGACCTGCTCGCCTGGTGCCCAGGTCTAGAAGAAGGCATTGGATCCCCTGGAGCTGGAGTTATACACGGTAGTGAACTATATACATGGGCTGAACTATCTCTCCAGCCCGTATTTATTTATTTATATGTGTTTGTGTGTGATTATATTCCACGTGAGTAGATGCCCACAGAGCCCAAAGAAGGCATCAAATGCTCTGGAGCTGGAGTTACAAGAGTCTACGAGCTGTCTCTTATGGATAAGCATAAGGACTAAACCCAGGTCTTCTCCAAGAGCAGCAAGCGCTCTTAACCACTGGGCCATCTTTTTAAAAAAGAACATTCTAAGGCAGGGTCTCATGTTTCAACCACTGGCCTGGAACTCACTATATAGCTAAGGATGACCTTCCTTCAACCTACTTACACTCTTCTCTCCACTTCCTAAATGCCAGGATTAGATGTGAACCACCACGTCTAGCCCAGAAAAGGACAGGCTTTCATGCTTCCCAATCTTGTGCATGTCTCAAGCCGGAGGCAACAACTGTGATTTGTGAGTGCAGATTCTGTCTTGTCCAGAAGATAGTGGTTTCTTCCCGTCCTCATTGACCCGTGGCTCTTACAGTCTTTTCAGTCCTCTTCATCAGTGGTCCCTGAGACGGAGGCACGAGAGGGTGTCATAGATACACGCTGTGGCTGAGGGGTCCACAGACTTATTCTCTGCACATGGATCAGTTGTGAGTTTTTATGTCAACCCCTCACCACTGTGGGGAAAAAAAAAAAAGCAGCAACAACAACAAAAAAACCCTCAACCTTTGTTGACGTC
This sequence comes from Lophiomys imhausi, assembly GCA_907164525.1. Taxonomy (NCBI): domain Eukaryota; kingdom Metazoa; phylum Chordata; class Mammalia; order Rodentia; family Muridae; genus Lophiomys; species Lophiomys imhausi. The sequence goes on along the minus strand of CAJQZJ010026257.1, from coordinate 3,516,251 downwards.
TGAGAGCTGCACTAATCTATACCATAGAGGTACAGACTTAGAGGGTAGTTTGTTGCAATGCCCATTCAACAAAATGATAGTAATAGGTTCACCTCGAGAGCAGGAGGGGCTCCACAACCTTGGGCATTTTCTCCTTGATCCAATAGAAAAACAATTGGTTAACCCCATAATATTTGTGCCATTATTGTACCTGTGGACATATCTTAGTCATGATTGTAGCTTACTGGGTTCACAATTGGGTAAACTGTTAATGTTTTTTTGTTTGGTTTTTTCCACATCAGCCTGCTTAAAACATAAAGTACTAAGAAAGCTAGCCAGCAGGAAGAACTTAGTAACTTGATTTTTTTCATGCCCTGGGTAACAAAGTATGTGGGCAGTCAAGAGTAATGGCAGCCATGTGAGATGGTGCACGCTTTAATCCCAGCACTCAGGAGGCAGAGGCAGTCAGATCTCTGTGAGTTCCAGGCCAGCCTAGTCTACAAAGTGAGTTTCAGGACCACCAGGGCTGTAAGTATAATATAATTACATAGAGAAACTCTGTCCTCAAAAACAAAAAACAAAGGAGAGCAGTGGCAATATACTGTATCATTTTGGAGTTCTCCAGGACAACCAACATCTGGAGGGAAGCTTCTTATTTGGAACCAATGGCTTCCAGGAGGTGATGTTGATTAAAATCTTGTGTGTGTGTGTGTGTGTGTGTGTGTGTGTGTGTGTATGCATTTATGCATATTTAGAAAGCTTATAAAAATTAGGTCTACCTAAGGCTTTTTCAAATATTTTTCTGTTAATTATTCCTTCTCCCACTTCTCTTTACTACCTCTCATTCATGTCTCCACTTAACCGTCTGCCCTATCATCCCCTTTAAGGAAGGCATAGTAGTAGGACACAGGTGATATGAAGGGAAAGGAGAGTGTGCTTCCTTTCTTATTATTTCTTTTAGTTGTGATATTATAATTGCATCATTCCCCTTTCCCCCCCTCCTCCAAACCTGTCCATATACCTCTCTCTCTCTCTCCCTCTTTGGTTTTTGAGACAGGGTTTCTCTGTGTAGCCCTTGCTGTCCTGGACTCGTTTTATAGACCAGGCTGGCCTTGAACTCACTGAGATCTGACTGGCTCTGCCTCCTGAGTGCTGGGATTAAAGCGTGCACCACCACACCTGGCTCTGTATACCTCTCTTTACTCTTGCAAATTCATGGCCTCTTTTTTTCATTAATTGTTGTTACATGTGTATACATTTTGTTTTCAGGGCTGACCTTTTGGTACCATCATCTTCATAAGAGTCAGCACTTAGACATATAATTTAAACCAGGAACTCATGTATATTTATAGTACAAAAGTTAATAATAAAAGTCCTGTAGGAGTCAGAAATGAAAACACAAAGGCTTAGAGAAGATTGGCCGGAGATACCAGAGCTAGTCAGTAACAGTGCCTTGGCTCTGATCTGCGTCTCTTTCCTTTTGTTGATTGTGCATCATTCTCATGACCACAGTTACAGGAAAGCGCAACAGACTCAGAACTCAATGTAAATGAGCATTTGAGATATCTATCTGGGGCTTTCAGGATTAAGAGTGTTTTCTTATGTTCAGCTTACAAGTTTATGGGACTATCTATTCAGCTTAAAACTTAGTTGAGGTTACTCTGTAACAGCAACACCTGATTACAGAAAGAAACAGAAATCCTCACTGTGTGTGCTCAGGTCAAATGAGGTACATCATCTGTTGTCAATAGCAACCTATTCTGTGTCTCTGGCTTAAGAAAACCACATTTTTATGTGTGTGTGCTTGTGCGTGCACACATGTATGTCACCATGCATATACAGAGGTTAGGACAACTTTACAGAGTCAGTTCTGTCAGGTTGACAAGCTTGGCAGCAGACCTTTGGCCCATCTCATTGGCCCTCAGTCACTTTTCTTCATTGTGTAGAATCCATGATGAAGTGTGGTGGTGGGTATAACAGGAAGGCAATCATTTTACTGGTATAAAAAAAGGTCCAGTAAACGCGGGAAAAGAGTAAAGAGCAGAGACAAGGGTCTGAGCTCTCTGGTGGAGGTGACACTTGAGCAGTTACTTGGAGCCCGAGTGGTGAGGGAGTGGAAAGGAAGGGGTTTGTGTCATTGGTGCACTGGGCATCAGTGTGGCAGAGCCTCCACTCCCTCGGTTCTGTCAGATAGCCTATGGTGATAGGCTGTGTTATTAAAATGACCAGGCAAGGGGATTGCCTGAAGGGTGCTGTGGAAGCTGGGTGCTCCTAAACTGCCCAGAGGTTGAAAGTGAGCAGAAACCAGGGAACAGTAGCTGAATGAGCATCTAGTTTTGCAGAATATTCTCCCTGGAGAGTAATCATCTCCCCTCCTTATATGATCTCAGTGACAAGGTACAGTTCCACCAGGGTCCTCAGCCTGGGACCCTTGGAGAGCACCGGTGCCCCAGAGCAGCCTCACTAGACAGTCTGCACTGGGCCTGAGTGATGGCTTCTCCATAGCTGCATATAGGAAAAAGCCCCATCACCTAACTCGTATACCCTGGCACCTCCCAAGTCTCCTGCAGTTAGGACAGAATCATGTGCAAATGGCTGAAGAAGCCACCTAGAATCGCAGCTGCCAGTCCTCCGACTACTGAGCCATCTCTCCATCCCAAACTGTATATATTCTTATCAGTAGTTTCTTGATTGTTAGTGCTTTTTTAAAAGATTATTTTTGTGTATGTATTGTGTCTGAGTTTATGTGCACAGGTTTGTGTGGCCCTGACAGGTGTCCTTTGTCATTCGTATCCTCATTCCTTTGAAACAGCTGCTTTCCCTGAAGCAGGGGCTTACATTTCTTTGAGTAGCCTGGGAAACAGAAGGCCAAGCAATTCTCCTTTATCTGCCAGGGTCAGAGCAGGTTGAGGGCATTTGCGGGACAGCCTGGGTGGTGACATGGGTGCTGGGACCCAAGCTATATATATAGTCTGGATGATTGTCCAGTAAGTACTCTTCAGCATGGGGCTTTGCTAGAGGTTGGCCTGTAAGTAGCTTTGTTGCTGAGAATACCTTTGAAATTCTTGGTCCCCTTGCCTCCCAACTCCTACGGTGACAATCATATGTAACAGTAAATTTTTATTTATCAAGCACATATCTATTAATACTTAACAATTACCTAATAATTTTGCCTATAAAGTTCCTAAATCCTAAAACCCAAACCCTAACTCTAAAACCTAGCCCTTAAAACCTCTTAATACCTACAAAACAACTATTTAACATTAACCTAAAGTTTCTTTTTTTTTTTTTTTTTTTTTTTTTTTTTTTTTTTTTTTTTTTTTTT
>CAJQZJ010026257.1:3484273-3512847 GCA_907164525.1 Lophiomys imhausi | reverse complement strand
TATCTCTGGCTGTCCTGGACTCGCTTTGTAGACCAGGCTGGCCTCGAACTCACAAAGATCCGCCTGCCTCTGCCTCCCAAGTGCTGGGATTAAAGGCGTGCGCCACCACCGCCCGGCTAACCTAAAGTTTCTTAAAGGGATATTTTTTCTCTGGGTATGGATCCTTATGAATGGCTGGTCTTCATCTAATCTTTCAGTCTTAAAGTCTCTGAATTTCTTTCGTCAGATCCTAAGATAGTTTATCAAGCAGGAATTGCCTTTGTGGTCTTAGAGCCCAATTATTTATCAGATGAAAAGTTTTTTAGGCTCACCATTCAGATCCTTTAGGCCTGGAAGGGTCTTGCTTCAGTGTTCTGTCCAATCCAAAGCCCCTAGGCTCCGAGGGGGAGAATATAAGGGAGAATCCGTCCCTAGATCCGCAATGGGTGGATACAAGAGGGTGAAGCCTCCTGGTGAGACTGTGATGTGAGTTTAAATGCCAGGTGAGGAGGAGATGAGACAGGAGGAGGAGGAGGAGAGAGAGAGTCTGTCCACGTGAATATTGACTTAAATATCTTCACCTGTCATAATGAATTGGCAACATGATTTTCAGCAGAAGCTTTTGAGCTTCCAAGTCATGCCCCTGGGCAATGCCTCTTCATAGTTTTTCTTGCAGAGGGCTGAGGAGCAGTGGGTGGTCCAGACATTGTGTGATCTGTTGTCATGGATACTGGCGGGTACCTCAGGACATGCTCCCGCGCTGCCATCCCTCCTTGGCAGGTTCCCAAGGACATGCCACATAATCTTTTGCCACATAAATCTTTTACCTAAAAGTCCAGGCTTTTGCTATTTTAAGATCTCTATGGTATTAAATGCTATCTATCACTAACCCCATCGCAGTCATGTATCTCATCTCTGTTTAATTTGGAAGTTAATTTGTTAGTCACTCTGAATTGTCTCCGGCTTGTGTCATGCTAGATTCTGCATGCCTTGCATGCTGCTGAGTGATGCAGGAGTTTAGGCCAGGCCTAGGGAGCAGGACGGGACAGGTGAGTTCTTTGTTCCATGTGGTTCCGGGCATCACTCAGCCACCTTCAGCTGGCAAGCAGAGCCATCCTGAAGCCCTCACAACAGTCTTGTGACATGTGTGGGGCCTCATTCCTTGGGAGGCCCCTTCTCTCCACAGGTTACCTTGATCTTACGTAACTGGAGGGAGCAGAGACTGGCAGTTGGACGAGTTAGAGTCAGACCCTACTGACCCACTGTTGGGGGTTCGTCTCGGCTTTGTTTTCTGATGGATTCCTTTTGTTTCATGTGTTTGGTTTCTCAGAACTTTGTTCTACCCCAAGAGATGATCATTGAAGTGGAGGGAGAAGATGCTGGGTCCCTGGACATCATGCACCAGGTGAGTTGGGAAGGCCATTCTTCACCTGGGGGAATGTGCATGGTAGTGAGCAGTAGAGGCGGATCAGAGGCAACTGGGGCAGGATCAGAGAGGGGGATGAAGGCAAAAGTGGCGGGCTCTGGGGGAAGTGGACGAAGTCCTTGTTGTACATTCATGAGGGCTCAAGTGTGAGCCCACATTTGTGAAAAACTGGCCATCGAATGCTTGTAATCCTAGCACTCTGGAGACAGAGACAGGAGGATTCTCAATTTAACAGCCAGTCTAGTCGAATTGCTGAGTTCCAGGTTCAGTGAGAGATCCTGTCTCAAAAATTAAGAAGGAGACCACTTGAGAAAGTGTCAACCCAGGACTCACACATATGCACACCCCTCCCCACACGTGAGAGTGAGCAGCTGAGAAACTTGGGTATGTGGAAGGTGAAAACTGGAGAGTTGCAAAGAGACTGCAGGTTGAGGAGTTGAGATTGGGAAGGTCTGGCGTAGAGCACAGTGGTGGTGTTTGTTAGGATACATGAGGCCCATGGTTCAGTCCCCAGTACCAGAGTGGGAAAAGACTTGGCTAGTCTTTTTTTTTGGTTTTTTCGAGACAGGGTTTCTCTGTGTAGCCCTGGCTGTCCTGGACTCACTTTGTAGACCAGGCTGGCCTCGAACTCACAAAGATCCGCCTGCCTCTGCCTCCCAAGTGCTGGGATTAAAGGCGTGCGCCACCACCGCCCGGCGACTTGGCTAGTCTTAAGTGTGGCTGTAAGAAGGAGTTAGTGGGGAAAAGGAAGTGGAGCCTCAGTGGGTGGAGGAGATGAACTGCGGAGCAGTCTCTTCTTACCAAAGGCCAATCTCTGAGTATTGACACTCTGTTCATGGAGAAGGGTCTGTGTAGAACGAACTCAAGGGCACTGTCAGAACTCTTACAGCCATTCTCCCCTGTGAATGGTCAGGGAGAGAGGCTGGGAGCTGCAGTGTAAAGACACTTGACAAGAGTGGAGAAGGCTAGCGACCGGGAAGGTGGTTCCGTGGGTAAGAGCACTTGCTATGCAAGCCTGAAGACCCAAGTTCAAATCTCCAGGACCAATGTAAAGGTTGCAGGGCAGAGACAGGCAGATACTAAAACCTTGCTGGCCAGCCAGCCCAGCCAAAAAATGAAGAACCCTGTTGGGAGTAAGGCGGAGCATGATTGAGGCAGATATTAAATATATCAACTCTGATCCACCAGCCTGTTTCAATAAATGGACCAGTGGTATCAAGGCAGTAATCAGATGCTGCTGTCCTTGTGTCTCCCTGTCACCCTGGTATGCTGACTGCCACTCAGTAACATTCTGAGGTTAGCCTTTTCCACCCCAGCTGTGTGCTTACCTGCATGAGAAAGGCAGAGGAGGATGTACGGATTCTTCCTCAGTCACACTTCACCTTATTCCCTTGGCGGGCAGGGTCTCTCAGTTGAACAGAGCCCTCTGGTTGACTGGTCTAGCTAGGGCAGCAGGCCCAGGTGATGCTGTCTCTGCCTCCAGAGTCCTGGCAGACCTGCTCCACTTCTACATGGGTTCTCTGGTCCTCATGCTTGTGCAGCAAGCGTTTTATCTGCTGAGCCATGTCTCTAGCCACCAAGACTATTAATATTTAAGAGACAAATTGCTGCGGAGCGTGGTGGCACACGTCTTTAATCCCAGCACTCAGGAGGCAGAGACAGGCAGATCTCTGAGTTTGAAGCCAGCCTGGTCTACAGAGTGAGTTTCAGGACAGCCAGGGCTGTTAAACAGAGAAACCCTGTCTCAGCCAAACAGACAAACAAACAAACAAAAGAGACAAATTGCTTTGCTACCTTCTCTGGCCTCCAGCTTGTGGAAATCCTCCTACCTCTGCCTTCCAAGAGCTGGGATTACAGATGTGTGTCATCTTGCCAGGCTTAGTTTAATAATATTTATTTGATCATTTTTGAGTTTTCTTCTTTTTGTGTTTTTGGCTTTTCTTAGATTTTTGTGATCTTATGTGTATGAATGCTTTGCCTTCATGTGTCTGCACCACTTGTGCTGGTGCTTGTGGAGGGGTTAAGCCTCCATGTGGGTGCTGGAAATCTAATCTGGGTCTTCTGCAGCAGCAACAAGTGCTCTTAACCACTGAGCCGACTCTCTCGCCCTTTTTGGCATTTTTAAGGTAGGTCTATGTGTGTGTGTGCACACGTAACACTAAATATATGGAGGATATTTTGTAAGAGTCACTTTTCACTTTTTACCATGTGGAATTCTGGGTACAAACTCATTACCAAGCTTAGCAGCAAGGCTTTTTTTTTTTTTTTTGACATCATCTCTTTATGATCCCTGGCTGTCAAGGACCTCAAACTCACTGCTTACTGAGTGCTGGGATAAAAGGTATTTGTTGTCCCGTTCAGCTGGCAGCAAGTGTCTTTACCTGCTACACCAACTTGCTGGCCCTTACTTGATATTTGATATGTATTAGACAGCAGGGGTGAATAGTTATCATAGAGAAGCAGGGATTAGAGTTTTAAAGAACCTTCAAGATCAATCTTCAACCCAGCTGGCAGTTAGTAGCTTGCATTTCTGAATCCTGTTTTGGGCTAATCATTAAAAAAAACTTTGAGATTCTGGTGAAATTGATGGGCCTAAGAAAAATGCACAGATGACAGACAGCACGTGCATCCAGTTTTCTGTGATTCAGCTCACATGTCCTACTCACGGGCCACAGCTTCCAAAAGCCTGGTCCCCGATTGTCTGTTTGGTTCACAGAGCTTTATTCTATTGCTTGTTATTTACTGTTTTTCACAACAGGAGAGGCCATCATCAGCACTTCTTTATGGATCAAAATTCCCATCTAATACGCTTGTTAGAGCTTCTTTCTATTTGAATTAGTCAATCCATTAGTCATTGTTTACATCTTTATTATAACTAGTGGTACCAGGGAGTGGATATAGGATGCTTGTATGCAAGATGGATGCTCTGCCACTGAGCCATACCCCAGCCTCACCAGGGGATTCTAGGCAGGGATTCTACCACTGAGTAGAGACATAACCCTGTTGCATGAGTTTATTAAAATAACCAATTATGAGAATGTTGTTGTTGTTGTTTAATCCCAGGTGTGAGGCTGTTTCAGGTGAGGACACAGGTGTAAAGTATTAATTGTCTCGTGAGCTAGCAGGGGTGTGGCTTAGCCAGCTGCAGCATGTGAACTCTGAGGACTTGAGAGAGGGAGAAAAAGCCAGAGCCTCTGGGTTGGAGAGATGGCTCAGCGGTTAAGAGCACTGGCTGTTCTTCCAGAGGATCCGGGTTCAAATCCCAGCACCCACATGGCAGTTCACAGCTGTCGTAATTGCCGAGCGTGGTTGCACACGCCTTTAATCCCAAAACTTGGGAGGCAGAGGCAGGAGGATCTCTGTGAGTTCAAGGCAGCCTGGTCTACAGAGTGAGTCCAGGACAGCCAGGGCTACACAGAGAAACCCTGTCTCAAAAAACCAAAAAGAAGAAAAAAGGAAAAAAAAAAAAAAAAAGCCAGAGCCTCAAGGAGAAAGGGGGCTCTACAAAGAAGTAGGAGAAAGGGGGCTATAAAGCAGTGACTACAAAGAAGAAAGAGGTTGCTGCTCTCTCAGCTGCTGGTGCACCCCAGAGTGCTGCTTGTTCTTCCTGCTGCTGTGTCCTGGACTTCTAATGAGATTGGTATTGCCCCCAAAGAACCAAACAACCCTAATCAGCAGGAAGTAGCTCAAAGAGACCTACGTCCCTTCTCCCTTTAACCCTTTTTCTCTTCCACCTGGTGTTTGGAGGTTGGAAGTAATAAGGGGTGGAAGCAGGTAGAGATATTAAATATAGTAAAATAAATCAGAATGTATAATTAATATAGTACAAAAATACTAAAAACTACTTTGCCACATAACCCCATCCTTTCTTTCCTCTCATCCACCTGAAAGAAGTTGCTTCTGAATTTTGCATTAATGAATTCCACTTAGGGATTTCCTCCATATTCTCCAAATCCAAACAGAACAGTAATGTTTTTATTTTATTTTTTTTGTTTCTATGTCAATGGCCAGAGAGTAAGCATTTTGGGTTTATGGGTCATTCAGTCTCCTTGCTAAGTTGCTCTCTCCTGCTATATAGAAATAAATGAGTAGCTAAATTATAATAAACCCATACTTAAAAAATCAGGCATTGGGCCAGGTTTACCTGACAACTAGACTTTGCTAAAGCCTGAGATTCAAGATAAAATGCAGACCTCAGTGAGTGGCAGTAGGTACAGCTAGTGGGGCACAGGGTTATGAGGCAAGGAGACCTGGGGTGGGGGGGGGGGGGTATAAACTCTGGCCACAGCAAGTTTGTGGAGGTTAGAGGACTACTCCTTAGAGGCATTTCTCTCCTTCCCTGAGAGCCCCGCAGTTCTCAGATTTGATGGCAAGTGCTTTTCTTGTCTGATCCATCTCGCTAGCCCCAGTAACCAACTGACCAGGAGATTTGCCAAGAAGTTGCCAAGTCACCCAGCCTGGACTATGCAGCATGACAGAAATGAGAAAGTTCTGCCTCAAAGGGAGGGAAGGCAAGAGCCAGTGCCTGAGCCCGTTCCTCTGCCCTGAGCATGCCTTTGCAGCACATGCGGTCTCCTCTGTCACACACATGATATAACAAATGATAGAAATCTAGGAACTGCTGAGATGGCCCAGTGATTAAGAGTGCTGGCTCCTCTCCTGGAGAAGCCAGGTTCAGTTCCTAGCATGGGGAGCTCACAAGAGTCACTAACACCAATCCCAGCATCCTCTTCTGACCTCCATGAGTAGGAGACACACATGTGGTGCACTTACATGCAGACAAAACACTCATATACATGAAATAATATAAATAAATGTTTTTATTATATCATGTGAACGGATGTTTTGCCTGCACGTATTTATGTGCACCATGTGTGTGTCTCCTACTCATGGAGGTCAGAAGAGGATGCTGGATCCTCTGGAACTAGAGTTACAAGTGTGTGAGGTACCATGTGGTGCTGGGAATTGAACCCTGGTCCTCTGCAACCGTAACGAGTGCTCTTGACAGTTGAGTCATCTCTCCAGCAGCCTCTAAATAACTTTTTTTTTTTTAAAGATTTATTTATTATGTATACAGTGTTCTGTCTGCAGGTATATCTGCAGGCCAGAAGAGGGCACCAGATTTCATTATGGATGGTTGTGAGCCACCATGTGGTTGCTGGGAATTGAACTCATGACCTCTGGAAGAGCAGCCAGTGCTCTTAACTGCTGAGCCATCTCTCCAGCCCCCTCTAAATAACTTTTTTAAAGGCTGGGAATATGGCTCAGTGGTAGAGTGCTTGCCTAGCATTTGTGAGGATCTGGGTTCAATCCCTATACTGAAATAAATAAATATGTACATAAGATGAAGAGAATTTATATATACGTCTTGTTTGATGTTCCTCTTTGAGGGATAAAAACAGGTCCAGTATCCAATTTCAGTGGTGCTTTTGACCTTGGTTAGGATGCCTTGGATGCAGATAGTGTAGGAATAACTGCCCTGTGGTTACAGTCTCCTGTCCATGAGCATGGAAAAGAAAAAACAACCAGTGCCCATATAAGCAGCAGTGTGTATGCTGTTCTAGGAAAGCACAGACTTAAAGATTGTAACAGTGGACCTTACTGACGAGGAACAGAGTACTTGGAGCAATGCCCAGAGATCACCAGAGAGAACCGTGATTCTTGAAGGCCACAAGGACCTGTGGGGTGAGTACGTAGCTGCTTTAAACAAAGGCTGTCTACCATGCTTTCCTTTCCCATTAAGAAGTTGTGGGGCTCAGCATCCAGATTGACTTTTTTACATTTGTCAGAGGTCATCCTGCAGCTTTGGCTCCCTGGCCATGCACCCTAGGAGTCCTTCTCAATATTCCTGGAGATGCTGCCCCGCGAATTTATTCTGGTATTCTCAGGCCTGACCTGGACCTAGCACTCCCACTTGCTAATCCTTTCTGCAGCCCGTGGACACTTCTGGAGGTGTTCTGTAGCTCAGGATGCCCTCCCTGTTATCCACAGGGCACTCCTGCTCATGGTTGCTTGAACTGTTCAGGGATTGCTGAAGACTCTGTAAAGGCCGGAAGACCACTCAGGGCCTGAGGAACTTGAAAAAACTTTTAAAAACCTGGTTGCATTGGAAAGCCTGGGGTCATTGTTGTGGGTAGGGGGATGCAATGGGGTACTTGGAGATCTGGGAGCATTGGCAGACCAGGAGTCGTTTGGAAATCTGAGTAGGAGAACACTGATTGTTCATCTGCTCTTGTAGTCAGTTCTTCAGCCTTGTAGAATTTTTAATACATGTGACCCCACCCCATCCCACCCTGGAGATGCAAATTTATATAAAGCCTGTTTGGTCTTCACAAATCCTAAAGGCCAAAGCCTGTAACCAAACTCACTGACTTTCTTCTGTCTCCAGTGTGAATATCCAAAGTCCAGTCTCTACTTCCACCAGCTTTCCAAACCACACAGTTCCCTAATTAAAGCACAGTACAGCATATAAAGAATTCACCAATGCATTTGTTCAGTTTCCATGTGACTTTTCCCAGGGAGATGTACAGAGTTGATGGTGCGCCAACAGACTATTGTATCCAAGTCCAGCTTGGTAAACTAGTAAGTTTACTGGATTATTACAGGAACAGAGGTGACTTAAAGGCAACTAGGAGAAAACTTACAGAAGCCCAGGCTCCACTGAAGACTTCTTACGGTCCTCTAACACCTCTCCAAGACATGTACAGCTGGGCAGGAGGACTTGGTGACTGAACTCTCAAAGTGGGGGTCTAGTGACTCCCCACCTCTTCGTTTTGACAGAATGTAACCAACTCATTTCCCTTACCAGGATCCCGCTATCACTGTGTTTTTGTTGTTTCATTACCTTGATTACAGATCAAGCTATTCTGGAAGTTATTACAATTCTCATCATGGTGTAGCGTTGCACTGTACCCAGAATAAGTAGCTCAATGACACCAGTTGAGAACCACACACATGGGGGTCATTACATGGGCAGAAGGTCTGTTTGCACACCCCATTGGTAGTTTCTGCTTTCCCTGCCCTATGGACTGTTTGCATGATCACTTTTCCCACCCAGACTCTTTATGTATTTCCTATCAGTCACTTGGGCTCAGGTTCTATTCAAACCTCTAATCTCTTTTGAAGTCATAGGAATCAAGAGTCCATAGCCTATCGGGTGTTTGGAGAACTGGGATAATATTGCACCTTTCCTGTTCCTGGACTCACAAATATACTGTACTTATGACTTGTTAAAGCACGCTGTGTTAGTCAGTGTCATACTTCCAGAAATCTTTAGAAATGTAGCCACTAGCATTTCAGTGAATATGTGTCTAGCATTAACAAGACTCAAAAGGTTCTTTTATTTTTGCTCTTTTATTTTTGCCTTGTTTTTACCTTTTTTATTCCTATTAATTTTAAATATGATTGGGGTGCTATAGGTTCTGCATAAAGATTTATAATTTTTTACTTTATGGATGTATGTGTGGACCTGAGATTTTGCACCATGTACATACAGGTGCCACCAGGCAAAAGAGAATGTCATGTCACCCGGAATTGGAGTTACTGGCAGTTGTAGCTCCCTAATATGCTGATAACTGAACCTGTGTCCTAAGCAAGTGCTCTTAACTAAGGAGCCGTCCCTCCAGCCCCTACAAAAGTGATTTTATTTTGAGATATGTAAGTCCATGGTATTTAAAGTCTTGCTTATTAAGATGCAAATAGTTCAAGTTGAAGACTCTGTTGTATTATTGGGCTGTGGAACTTTGATTGTTTTTCTTTTTTTTGAGACAAGGTTTCTGTGTGTAGCCCTGGCTGTCCCGGAACTAACTCTATAGACCAGGCTGGACTTGAACTCACAGATCCTTCTGCCTCTGCCTTCCAAGTGCTAGGATCAAGGTGTGTGTTACCACCACTTAGCCAGGACTGTGGCACTTCTGAACTCACTGCCATTTCTAATCCAGGTTATAGGTACATAAATCAAAACATTTTGTGTAGTTTCTTATAAGCTTTATCCCACTATTCTAAGTCTGATTTTTTTTTTTTTAAGGGCTGGTGTGTATGGGATGTTGCTGTGGTTTTGGTATGAAGTATACCCCACAGGCTCATGTGTTGAATATTTGTTCTCCAGCAAGTAGCACTATTTTGGAAGGTTCTAGAAACCAGAATGTATGACCTGGTTTGAAGAAAGGGGCCAGTTCCTTTGTGTGCTTTAGCAGGTAATACCTGCGCTGTACTCTCTCTCTCATTCTCTGATTCCCAGCTACCACAAATCGAATCCTCTCTACCCACTCCTTTTGACATGATGTTCTTCACAACCTCTTGAGGCTAAGTAATTATAGACTGAACCTTCTTAACCATATGCCAAAGTCAGTCTTCCTTCTTCTGTAGGTTGTTATTGTTGGGCATTTGGTCACAGTGGTAATAAAAGTGACTAATACATACGTCTTGTATTGTCTTCCAGAGTTGCCAGCTATACATGGAATAGAAGGAACAACTTCAAAACAGACAGTCCTTGATGAAGAACCATCCCATGGAGTGAAGATAGAAGGCTTGGCAAGAGACGATCCTTGGCTGTCTTCATGTGCAGAAGTCCGTGATTGTAAGGAGCAGTTGGAGAAACAACAGGACAAGCAAGAAGAAGTGGCCTTTACCCAAGGGAGAGCTGTTCCTCCTGAGACGGGCTATAAGGGTGAAGAACTCGACAAGAATTGCCTGAGTACTAGTCGGCTTTTGTTCCCCATGATACCTCTCAGAAATCATATACATAAACAGGCGTCACATATTAAGAAGTTACGTGATATTGCTGTTGCAAACAGTCACCAAAAGATTAGTGATATTGCAGATCTCCCCGAAGATGGCAAATGTGGAAAAGTCCCTCAGATCATTCATCTCACTCAGTTTACAAGAAGCCCAAAAGGAGATAAATCCTATGAAGTTAATGGTCGTGTTCAACCTCTTGGCCATGGTACGCCCCTAAATTTATATGAAAAAATTCATTTAGAAGGTAAAACCTTTGGCTTTAAAAGGCATGGGCAAGTTTTGAACCATAACATAGCCCTCAATGAACAACAGAAGCTTCCTGTTAGAGAGGGCCAGTATAAATGCAGTAAAACTGGCCCAAATCTTCCTCAAACCATGAGAAACTATTCTGAAGAGAAACGTTTTGAATGTAAGTATTGTGGCAAGTCCTTTAGCTGGAGCTCACATCTCATTGCACACCAAAGAACTCATACGGGGGAAAAGCCATACAAATGCAACCTGTGTGGGAAGTTCTTCACCCGGAGCTCACACGTTGTTTCTCATCAAAGGATTCATACTGGAGAGAAGCCATACAGATGCAATCTGTGTGGGAAGTCTTTTACCCAGAGATACGTTCTTGTGGTGCATCAGAGAACTCATACTGGTGAGCGGCCTTATGTGTGCAACCAGTGTGGGAAGTCATTCAGGCAGAGCTACAAACTTACTGCACATCAAAGAACTCATACAGGAGAGAAGCCGTACGAATGCACTCAGTGTGGGAGATCATTTATCCAGAGTTACAAACTTATTGCACATCAGAAAATTCATTCTGGAGAGAAACCTTATGAATGCAATCACTGTGGGAAGTCCTTTAGTCAAAGCTATAAGCTTGTTGCCCATCAGAGAGCTCACACCGGAGAAAAACCTTTTGAGTGTAATTACTGTGGGAAATCATTCAGCTGGAGCTCCCAACTGGTATCTCATCAAAGAACACACACAGGAGAGAAACCTTACGAGTGTAACGAATGTGGGAAATCATTCAATCGCAGTTCACATCTGGTTATGCACCAGAGAACTCATACTGGAGAGAAGCCGTATCAGTGTAAGCAGTGCGGGAAATCCTTCAGTCAGAGCTATGTTCTTGTTGTTCATCAGAGGACACACACCGGAGAAAAGCCCTATGAGTGCAGCCAGTGTGGGAAGACATTCAGGCAGAGCTCCTGCTTTACTCAGCATCAGAGAACTCACACCGGAGAGAAGCCCTATGAGTGTAATCAGTGTGGGAAAACGTTCAGCCTGAGTGCCCGGCTTATTGTCCACCAGCGAACTCATACTGGGGAAAAACCCTACAAATGCAGCCAGTGCGGGAAAGCCTTTATTAGCAGTTCTAAGCGCAGTAGACACCAGGCTACTCATGGAGAGGAGTCCTGTAAGTCATGACTGGTTGAGAGTCTGAGATGGAGTTTACCCCTGTCAGTCCAGTCTTCTCTAAAGTTATGTCTGAAAGAATGCATTGTAAGAGTGTGAGAAGAATGCACACAGACCCTTTCATTACCCTATGTTGCTGATAGGAGAGAGGAAGGATTAGTTTGACAGATGAGGATAAGAGGCCCCTGGAGAAGAAAAGCCAGCACACACTGGCAGAGGTGCTTTTGTCCCTAACCTGATCTCAGAAGGCCACCTGCCGACTGACAGAAAGCACTTCCCAAAGCACGCTATACAGAGAAGGCAGAAGCTAGACCCAGAAAAACTGAATTTAGATCAAATACTGCAAACTTAGTTCAGAAGCCCTCCTGAATGTGAGTTCTGGCCTGGTTCTCGAGAGCACAGACTCTGTTGCAAAGCTGACATTCTGTAGGTTTAGCTCAGAAGGTATGAGTCCTAAAACACCCTGACTTAGGAAGGGAACTGCTGGCCACCAGCTCTGCTTTCCTGCCTCCTGGCTCTTTTCCTTCATCCTCCTAGGTATTTGAGCCATGTCCTCCCACCTTATCTCCCCTCCCAGAGTCTTCATGCCTATTCACTTCAGGCAGACAAGCCATTTGAGTCCTCACTTAGGCAGGCCAGACCAGTCAGGCTGTAGTCACAGGCAAATGGTAAACTCATTTGTAGTTCCCTACTGCTCTTTTCAGGGGCTGCTTTTCTATCTCCAAGCTTTGGTTGCTCTTCTGCTGTCCTCACTAATCATTCCTTGCAGTCCACAGACAACTGAGTGACAGATGGCCATTGAGTTTTCAGGACCCTAGTCCTCTAAGCTCTAGAGATGGGCTCCATTGCCCTCAGAGCTCTCCACAGTATTGCTGTCGATGCTGACCTCCATGTTCGTCCAAGCTTGACTCTGTTTGAAGATTTCCTGAAACATGGAGGTAAACACTTAAAACCCATCACTAGTGAGGCTGAATCAAGAGGATCATGTGTTCAAGACCAGCCTGGACTGTATAACAAGACTTTCTCAAAGAAAAAGGAAAAAACAAACTCTCCCTATGTGTACTTCTGCAAACATAGTAAATGATGGTAGTTTTCCCTGAAGGAAGAACACTCAGATCTGAATCTCAGAGAACCTAAATCCAAAACCGATGGCCTTTCCTAAAAAGACTTAAGTGAATCGCTGACCGGTGGATGTGCCGTGCTGACATTAGCACTTACATTGGAAAACAATATGAGACCCTGTCAATCTGCATAACTTCCCTGATTGGTAGTTGGTAATCTGTTTTGTGCACTTCTGTTACACGTGGAGATTTTCTACAACTAAGGTAAATGACCAATATGAAATGAAATAACATGACACGAGTATAGAGAATCTCTGGAACCACCTTGATAAAATGTTTGTATATAGCTTGAAGTTGAAAAGGGATAATGGATCTATTTATTTGATACTGTTGTTTATGTTATCTTTTGGAGATGCATGGTGGGTATAACAAATGGTACAAGGAATAAAAATTTATCAGAAGCAAAATAGAAAGAGCTCCCAGTTGATTGAGCATTTAAAGAATGGCCAACTACATGCCCTGTGGAGCTCAGGGATTTCTACTAAGCTCAGTCTGAGTGTGTCATTCATTCCCTGGGGCTTAGAGTCTATGGGATCCTGAAAGTGAAAATGTACCATTAGCAAGGAGAATTTCCACCAGGAAGCTTTTGAGAACTGAGGTTCTATGTGCAACACAGAGGGGAAGTGGGCTCCTTTGTTTACGTTTCAAAGCAGTGTGAAGGAACACTCCCAATGGTGTCACTCTCTTCTCCCATGGTATTGTATCTTTGGGTATCATCTAATATTCAGAGACATTCAGAGTGGTGCTTTGGCGAAGTTTTGTCAAAAATGCAAGAACGAGGGCCAGAGAGGTGGCCTGGGTAAGAGTACTTGCTGTTCTTGCTGAATTCAGTCTCAGTAACCACATGGTGGCTCACAACCATCGTAACTGCAGTTCTAGGGGACCCAGCACCCTTTCTTGACCACCTTGGGCAGCAGCTGCACACATGGTGCACAGACTTACATGTTAACCAACCACTCATACACATAAAACTTTTTATATTCAGGAATGAATTTTTCAGGCAAGCTTTGTTGCTACCTTTTGATGTGGTTTTCCCCTTTAGATATATATTGTGGAGGGGTACACATGCGTTGTACACATATGTAGTTAATAGGGCAAGTTAATGGAAATTGGCTCTCTTTCCATACTGTGGACTCGGGCTCAAACTCAGGCCATTGAACCAGATGGCAAGCACCTTTAACAAAATGAGCCATTGTGCTGTCCCTTGATTTTTAAATATTTGGTACATCTGTCCTGATCTTTGTTCCTAAATGATGAATTCTAATCCTATAAATTACTGTGTGCTTGAGCCCTTGATCTTAGAAAAGTTTTTTTTTTTTTTTTTTTTGAGACAGGGTTTCTCTGTGTATCTCTGGCTGTCCTGGAACTCACTCTGTTGACTAGATTGGCCTCCAATTCAGAGATCCACCTGCTTCTGTCTCCTGAGTACTGGGATTAAAGGCCTGCAGCACTACACCTGGAATAATTTTTTTAAAGGTGTTTTTATTCTATGTATAGAAGTGTTTTGCTCACAGGCATGTCTGTGGATCATGTATATCCTGGTACCCATGTAAGTCAGAAGAGAGCATCACATTCCCTGTAACTGGCATTATAGATGGTTGTGATCCACCATGTGGGAGCTGGAAATTGAACCCAGGTTCTCTGTAAGAAAAAGTGCCTAATTGCTGAACCATAACTTCAGCCCCACAAAAAAGTAACTTTTTGGTTTGTTTGGTTTTTTTTTTTTTTTTTTGAGGCAGGTTTTTCTGTAGACCAGGCTAGCCTTGAACTCAGAGATCAGCCTGCCTCTGTCTCCTGAGTGCTGGGATTAAATGTATGCACCACCATGCCTGGCTAGAAAAGCAACTCTTAAAAGGAGACTGAAAATTGCACTGAAGGGCCAGAGAAGAGTTCCTTTGGAATAAACAATTTCAAAACCTTGAAATCATCAGGGTTGTAACTTGTCTGGCTTTATATTAATTTGTACAAACATGGTTCCTGTAAGACCCAGCCTGCCCATTGAAAACCATGCACTGTAACTTAGATGTGTGTGTGGTAAGAGTTTTTGTTTCTTAAAAAACCCAGTTATGAGAATATTTTTGTTTGATCCCAGGTATGGGGATGCTTCAGTATGTCCTCAGGTGTTAACTATAATTGTGCCTCATGTGCTAACAGGGGTGTGGCTTAGCCAGCTGCAGAAAGTTTAATTCTGAGGACTCTGGAGAGGGGCCTGAGAGTATTGGGGGGTGCTCTGGGGAAGGAAGAGGTTGCTGCTCTCCCTACTGTTGCCCCCCCCCACGTGCTGCTGCTGCTGGTTTGTCCGGCTGCCATGTTTGCTGGTTTGCTGTGTTGGCTGTTGCTGGTTTACTGGACTGCTGAATATCCTGACAAGTGAGTTTGGTATTGCCCCCAAAAGCAGCCAACAGCCCTCATCAGCAGGAAGTAGCTCAAGAGACCTATGTTCCTTTCCCTCTAACCTTTTTCTCTCTTACCTAGGGTTGGAAAGAATAAGGGTTGGAAGGGAGGTAGAGGTATAAGTATGGTAAAATAATATAGTAATAAAACAAAAAAAATAAAGCCACATACTGTATGTGTGAATTCCCTGAAGTAGAGAAAAGAAGCCCAAAGTACTATCTGTTAAGTGTCGCCATGAGTACAATTTCCTCCCTAGGAGAGGAATTTGGAGCAGTGGTTCTCAACCTGTAGGTTTTGACCCCTTTAGGGGCCCACCTAAGACCACTGGAAAACACAGATGTTTATGATTCATTAAAGCAAAATTATAGTTATCAAGTAGCAATGAAAATAATGTTTATGCTTGGGGGTCAGCACAACGTGAGGAACTGTATTAATGGGTCACAGTGTTAGGAAATTGAGAGCCACTGCTCTAGAAAATCCTCAGGCATAAGGAAGCCAGAGAATGTAGTACATCTGGCAGTGAGAGATGTTCTGAAGGATGGTGGCTGAGAGGGCTGGGTTGGGTCTAGAAGAAGCATCAGTCTGGATTCAGAGAGGAAACAGCAAAGGTTCTTCACACATTGGCTTGAAAGTATGGAAGACAATAGACTATTGTCCATCCTCCTAATTTATAGATACGGCCAGTGTTGTAAGGAAGTGCAAGTGTAGGATGTTGGGTTGGGTTTTGGTTTTTGGTTATTTTAATTTTTGGATTCAGAATCTCTTTGCAGTGTAGTTGGAATTTAAAGGGGTGTTAACTTTCTAACCTGACTAGCTCTCAGATAATTGAGAGACGGAGACCTATAGATTTATTCAGCAAGCTTTAAGCACAGTAACTGAGTAGATATTCATCTCTCCGAACCCTCTATGCTAATTTTGCTACTCCCTAGTTGCAAGCCCGGAGTTACTTGCCATCCTCAGGCTTGCTTTGGTTTGCTCTTTTCCATGTGTGTCCTCATGGTGAATCCTTTGGCGACTCCTCATACACCCCTGTTGGTGTATATATTTTAAATATTCATTTAGGTTCTTTAAATCTCTACCTCTCTTCTAACCCTTACTCTTTACAACCCCCCCAACACTTGGCAGGAGAGAAAGATTAGAGACAATAGGGACATAGGTCTCTTTGATCTACTTCCTGCTGATTAGGGTCGTCAAGATATCCAGTAGTCCACCAAGCCAGCTGTGGTAAGAGTTCTGTTTATAAAAAAAGTTATGAGAATGTTTCTGTTTAATCCCAGGTGTGAGGCTGCTTCAGTTAAGACCACAGGTGTAAACTACTAACTGTGCCTTGTGAGCAAGCAGGATCGTGTATGGCTTACCCAGCTGAGCAAGTTTAACTCTGAGAGGACTTGAGAGAAGGGAAAAAAAAAAAAAAGCCAGAGCCCAGAGGAGAAGGGGGGGGCACTACAAAGAAAAGATGGCTAAAAAGCCAAAGCCCCCAAGAAGAGAGGAGGACGCTACAAAGAAGAGGTTGCCACTCTCCCTGCTGCTGGTGCTCCACTAAACTGCTGTTGGTTCTTCTTGCTGCTGTTTCCTGGACTTCTGGATATTGTGACTACTGAGATTGGTATTGCCCCCAAAGAACCGGATGACCCTAATTAGCAGGAAGTAGCTCAAAGAGGTCTATTATCTTTTTTTCCCTTTAACCTTCCTTCTCTCCCATATAGTGTTGGGGGGTTGGAAGGAATGAGGGTTGGAGGGGAGGTAGAGGTATTAAATGTAGTTTAAAAAAGAAAAGCCACCGTGTTGTTATGTGGAGCCTGACTGAATCCATCTTGAAAAAAGATTCCATTTTATATTAAGTTTGACTCAGAGCTGACCTCCAGTTCCAGAACAACAACAAAATGTACCCGACCTTGTATTCCAGGGGTGTTCCCTCGTCATCACCAGACAGCTCACTCTGAGAAAGCACCCAAAAAGTCTAAACATACTTTCTGATGGTCAAGCTGACCACAGCTGGTTAGTCAGTAACAACGAGCCAATCAGAAATGGACATGACTAGTTACCCAAATGTCATCCAATCATATAGTAAAGAACCTGCTTCTTTGTCTGAGTCTCTATTTACACTCTGTACTTTTGGTCTGGGGGCTCTCAACTCAAACTGCTGTGTCAGTGAGTATTGAGAGTCCAAGCTCTGAGTTTGAATAAATAACCCTCATGTATTTACTTCGGAGTTGGCTCCAGGGTGGTCTTTGGGGTCTTGAGAACCGGGCAGAACAGTTACAGCCAGCAACAGAAAACACAGCAGAAGAATGAACCAGCAACAGTGTGGGTGAGCAACAGTAGGTAGAGCTGCAGCTGTTTCCTTCTTCAGAGCAGTCTCCCTCACTTTCTCCCAGCTCCTCAGTCTTCAAGCCCCGTCTGTGCTCTGGCATTTATAACCTCTCCAGAGTCCTCAGAATTAAACTATATGCAGCTGCCAACCCTCCCCCCACTAGAGCACAAGAGAATCATAGTTAACAGCTGTGGACAGACTGAAGTAGTCTTTTTATCTCACACCTGGGATTAAAACAAAAACACCTTCACATAATATAATTGGGGGTTTTGTTTGTTTTGTTTTGATACTGAGTTTCTCTGTGTAGCCCTAGCTGTCATGGACTCACTTCTGTAGAAGGCTGGCTTTGAACTCAGATCCACCTGCCTCTGCCTCTCAAGTGCTGGGATTAAATGCATGCTCAGCATTTACAGGCAGTTTTGAACTGCCATGTGTGTGCTTGGATTTGAACCCAGGTCCTTTGGAAGAACAGCCAGTGCTCTTAACCACTCAGCCATCTCTCCAGCTCCTATAACTGGGCTTTTTAAAAAATAAAAACTCTCGAAAAAATAAAAAATAAAAACTCACCACATCAAGCCGGGCGGTGGTGGCGCACGCCTTTAATCCCAGCACTTGGGAGGCAGAGGCAGGCGGATCTTTGTGAGTTCGAGGCCAGCCTGGTCTACAAAGCGAGTCCAGGACAGCCAGAGATATTCAGAGAAACCCTGTCTCGAAAAACCAAAAAAAAAAAAAAAAAAAAAAAACTCACCACATATCCTCACCTGCCTCGTGGCCAACTAATTCTCCTCCCTGTGACCTGTGGCTCAGATTGGAAGTCCACATTTCCTATCTCCTCCTTCAGTCATTGGCTATTCAACTTTTTTAACCAATCAGAGATAATTGGGAAGCATTCTTTATAACACATTGATACAAAAGATGGTTCAGTATTCATGACAATGCCCATGTCTGAACTATATCCAGATTGTGGGGCACAGAAATCAGTATCTGAATACAAAGCACACAAGACCCTCCTCCAAGACTGTAGTCATGTCTGGACTGGAACTCAATATTGTAGACCAGGCTGGATTTGAACTCACAGAGGTCTGCCTGTCTCTGCCTTCCAAATGTTGGGACCAAAGGTGTGTGCCCCAAGATCCAGCTTAAGTGTATGGATTTCAGCGGGCACTTGGAATCTGGAAGGAACCATGCTGGTGCAAATTAATATGAAGCCAAAATGGCTACAAGTTAGACCTCTGAAGATTTCAAGTTTTGGTTGATCAAAGGAAATTCTTCAGTAAATACTGAAAACATTTGTCAATGGAATTGATGAAAGCTTAAAGACTTTTTTGAAGGATTTGAGTGACTGTATGTGTGTGTGCCCATGTGGTTTTGTTTTTGGCTAATTGGCCTTGTTGAATATATCAGTGATCCAATGCTAAATATGTCAATAACCTATATCTCTTGTGACAATTACTGGGTAGTAGTTTATGGCTCTCAAGAATTTTAATGTAAAACAGACTACTAATTAACAGAAACGGTTGAGTAATTTCTATCATTTGCTCAGTAGCTTTATTTTGGTCTGGTGAGATGGCTCAGCAGCTAAAGATACTTGCTTACTCTCAGCCCTGACCATTTGAGTTTGATCCCCATGACTCCCATATTGGACGAGAGAGAACTGTCTCCTGCACGTTACTCCCCACCCCCTGTCCTCCATATAATGCACATTCATACACATAAACCTTTTTTAAAACATCCAAACCTAGAGGGCTTATGAGATGGCTCGCCGTTAAAACCACATACTACTTTTGCAGAGTACTTGAGTTCAGTTCCCAGCATCCACTTAGGAGACTCAAAACTGTTGTTAAGTCAAATTTCGGGGACCAACTTCTGGTTTCCTTGGGCACTACACTCACGTGGTACGTATAAATACACTCAAGCACATATACATACACATTATTTAAAATTATTAGTTCGGTTCCTTTGTATAACTTGATTTTCTTACCCTTCTTTCTGTACTCCAAGTTCCCCCATGCTTTTTATAGGGTAACTTCTTGAACTAGGTGGGTAGTAGATCTGTTGCGTTTGCTTGAGTTTACCCGAGTGTCACGTTCGAAGTTTTTCTTTTCCAAGATTACAAAGTAGGTGGACGGTTGGGGAGCTGAAGGTGAATACTGGTCAGTAGAAACAACTGAGGCTGAGAATCTCAAAACTGAGGACCATCAAATGATCTCAAAGGGAAGCCCACTGGGAGGAAGGACTGCCCTGCAGATCCGGGAATTGTAGCCCAGAAGGCCCAAGCAATCCGTGTCGTGATCTAGAAAAGCACCGTTTAACACAGTCTTCCGTGGTAAGCAGGGAAAGCTTCGTAGTTGGAAGCTTTTTGGCTTCGGGAAGTACGCTAAGGACCCTGCTCCGGACCTTCAAGGTGCAAGCGGACATTCAAGGTGCAAGGTTCAATCTAGTTTCCTTATTCCGTGGCACTTCACCTCTGGGACGGCAAGGAGGAACCCTGAATTCTGGGAAATGTAGTCCATGATAGTACCATCCCCGGGATAATAGGATAACTTCTGCCGCAGGAGCCTAGAGGACCGCCCTACTCCGGTCGGGAATTCTGGGAAGTGTAGTCTGGACTGCCTACCCGGCAAGAGTCACTTCCGCCCCAGGTGTGCGAGGCCGCGGCTTGTTCCTCTCAGAAAGGTGAGCCCACCCCCCTGCTGACTCTTCTCGCGTCTGCCTGGTCCTTCTCAGACTGCCCTCGGGCGATATCCACCAGGCGTGGATCCTGGGGAAGGAAATCTGCCTTGAAAGGGCAGGACGCGACTTTGCTTTGAATGAGCCTGTCCGCGCGTGTCGCGGTTGCGCACACTGACTCAGGCCTGGCTAGGGGCTGTCAGTCACCCGGACGCAGGGTCTCCTGGTCGCTGGGGGCCATAGCCATCTCCCTAGCCCCAGTCAGCGATGCACCTCCCAGTCAGTCTTCATCTCTGGCTCCATTTCTTCCTCAGCGCTTTGATAGCCCTCCAAGAGTGATCTTGAGTTTCCCGCAAGGCTCAAAACCGCTGACGCGTGGTAGGAGATGGGGACATTTGCTATTAGGGCTTTCCAGTTCTCAGAGAAGCACCCCGGTTCTTAGAGGCTTCAGTGACCCATGGATGGTCTCGGAGCTCCTGCTGTAGGGTCCCTGGCCCCAGCCTGACACCTCTTCCAAAATCCTTAATGACTTATTTTGGTTTTGTTTGAGACAGTCGGTCCCAGTTGTGTCCACTGTGCCTTATGCGGGGCGGCTGGTTGCTGCGGTCCGGTTTCTCCCAGCATTTTGCCTCCTTAATCCTTTCTTGGAAAAAGGCTGCAGGGGAAAGAGGCAGCAGAGAACATGGTGCAGTAGTTTGAATGAGAAATGACCCTATAGTCTCTGGCCTTTCTGATCAGTAGTTTGGGGATTTAAGGTTTCATCTTCCTATAGTTTGCTCTCTCTATTTTGTGCTTTGGTTTCCTAATTGAAGCTCTCCTGTTGCCACACCTGCCACCTGCCAAGCTGTCACGCTGTCCCTACCATTATGGAACCCTCTGGAACCGAAAGCCAAAATAAACGCTTTCTTCCACAAGATGCCTTATTCATGGTGTTTATCACAGCAACAGAAGTAGTGATTAATACACAAGGGTAGTCCTTAGCATCCTCCCTCTCTCTCTACCCTCTCTTCTCAGGGGCGAGGTTTTCTTTAACCACTGGCAGATCCAGTCATGAAGCTACCCTAGTTTGTTTGTTTGTTTTTAGTGAATTCTGAAAGGAGTGGAGAAATACTTGGGCATAAGTCATAAGGATGTTATATAAACATTTAATACTAAATGCTGAAAGGGTTTTACACAAATTAAGGGTTTTATACAGATTATTAAATTCAGCATTCACAAGAGCTTTATTCGATGTAGAATCATTCTTATTTAATTTACTTATTTCTATTACATCTATTTAAGGAAAAAAATAAAACCTGCTTTTTAAAACTTAGATAAAAATTTACTACCAAAAACATAAAATTATCCTGTGTTCATAGGTAATTATATTTTTATAGTGTATATATTTACTTAATCTGATATAATATACAGTCATTTATACAATCATATGTGACTAGGCTACTGAGATGACTCAGCAGGTCAAGCCTGCCATCAAGCCTGACATCTGAGTTTGATCCCCACGACTCTCAGTGATGGGAAGAAGAGAGTAGCATGCGCATATCCACCCACCAAGAAATTTTTTAAAAAAGTGGAATTGAGGATGGAGAGATGGTTCAACAATTAACAGTATTTACTGGTCTTGCTGAGGCCCCAGGCTCAGGTCCCAGAACTCACAAGTGACTCATAACCACCTCTAACTCCATTTCCCAGGGATCCACAGGCCTCTGAGAACACTGCACACCTCTGATCCATATAGACAAACAGGCATGCACATAATAGTAAGTGAAAATTAAAATATAAAGTGCAATATTGAATATTGAAATCTTCAATTCTTATATTTAAAAAACTTTTTTAAAATACATGTTCAGAGCCCTAGGTTCAATCCCTAGCCCTGTGTGAGAGAAAAAGCACAAAATGTGTACTTTTCTTAGCTAGAGATTTTACTGCCTTTAGCAGAGCACATGCAACCCAAACAAAGGCATCTGCATTTCCCAAGTATTATTAAAATGATCATGTTATTATTAAGATAATTCCTCATAGATAATGCCCACATGCTAAGGTAGATGATTCATTATTGAGATGTGTTTCCAGGTGATTCTAGTTGATAAATAGTTGATAATTAAAGCCAGTCATCACACTACTAAATCAAATAACATCCATTAAAAAGATTGCAGATTGGTGCTAGTCATGGTGGCAGATGGGCCTTTGGGTTTATGATAGCTGCTGTTTCTGGCCTGCTCACTCTGCAACCCATTCACTCTTAACACGAGGCATCTGCATGTGTGTGCCCCACTATGTCTTCCTGCAACTCTACACAAGGCAGAGCTCAAATACAGCTTCTCTGCTTGTAAGACACTTCCGTCAGGTATTTAGTCATGGTAGACGAAGAAAGTAACCAGCACAAAAGAAGGAGCACAGAATGGTTTTGTTAATATTAGATACGGGAGACTTCAAGACTGTTGTCAGCTGTGGCAAGGGATGCTGCACCACTGGTCAGTTTGTCAACTAGACATGACAATCCCAAATGCATAGTCAAAAACATCACATGAAGGAAGACAGACAGACCATATCTCAGCACTACAGAAAACAGTAAGGATACAGAGACCAGAACAATGCTCTTAACCTCTGGACTTCATATTTCTAGAACACTCCGTCAAGAAACTACTAACTTTACATTCGCTTCAGATTGTGCTGTGCTGAGTTTGCCAGTGTGTCTGATGCTGATCTCAGATCTGTCTCCCATCCAAGCTGCACATTTTAAGAAATAGGGACCATGTACAGTTCCCATCATTCCTTTTGCCTTGTGCAAGGATGGGCAGAGAGAAATTAGCATCATCTGTTTGTCATGGGTGTGCACTTCAACAGGGATATATTCAACTTCCTTGAAAATGAATCTGAAAGAAACAGTTTCAACACCTTGACTCCCTGTCTCCAGGATGTTAAAGAATGTAGCCTTTTGTAATGTTGAAAAGGTGAAGTATATGGATTTGTAATTACTAACATAAATAAATATGCTGTTCAGAGACAAATGAAGGCTGGTGCGTGGACTGTTAACTTCAATGGTGACAAGAATGGTCTTATTAACCGCTAACATGTGTTTGATGTTTCTATGCAAAGCCCCAATTCTCTAACACTTTGGTAGATGGCTTTGTTTCTCCTTTCAAATTAGACTATTTTTGTGTGCGAATTTGTGCAGTGCATGAATATGTGTTTTGGGGCAAACACCCATGCAAGTTCAGAGGCAGGAGAAAGACATCAGGTGTCCTGCTCTATCACTGCTAAATTTTCTTGAGACAGAGTCTCTCAGTGAACTTGGATCTAGGCTGGTGACCAGCAAGCCCCAGCCATCCTACTGTCTGCACCTCCCACAGGCATACAGCCACAGAGTTCTTTTTCACTAAGTGAGTGCGAAGGATTAAGGTCAGGTAGTCACGCTTGGGCAGCAAGCCCTCTTAACTACTGAGCCATCTCCCCAGCCACTCAGTTATTTATTTTGCAATGCCAGGGGTAGAACTCAATGCCTCTACTGTTGAGCTGCATTCCCAGCCCCTCACTGGTGGGTTCTTTATAGTGGCTCTGTCACTGAATATTGTGTGACACTATTCCTGGGGAGACATGATCAAATGTCTACTCATCCTAGGTAGGGAACCAATGACAAACGAAAAAGTCCAACATAGTGGACGGATGAGTTTTATTGGGGTTACTCACAGGAATATGGGTAAGGGGTTACTTACAGTAGCAGAAATGAGTCAAACACAGCTGCATCACCAAAGCCCTCTGCAGCATGGGTGACAGCTCACAAAGTTGGGAACCTGGAGCACACTGCACAGCCTGCAGGCAACTCAATAGGTTGGAGAGTGTCCTTTCCAGGTAGTTAGGTGGGTCTAAACTTCTTTCTATCAGCTCAACTAGTCTCTGCTTCTAGGACCTCAGCTAATGTGAACTTCTATTCCTTTCTGCTTATAATAGTCTTGGAAGAGAAGGGTCTAGTGAATCTGCTCAGTTTCAGGGATTTCCTGAAGCTTTTCGGTTGTTTACTTCCTAAATTTTAGTGAGTGTGCCTGCAGGCTTAAGTGTTTTACCTCCCCTTAGAGCATCCGTCATCTAATGAGGGTCCCTGGAGGATGAGATGTTTTTTTATAAAGGTGTACTTTTAAACTCTACCTCCCCTCTGACCCAAGGTATGGGAGAAAAAAGGTTAGGAGAGAAGGAAATGTAGACCTCTCTAGATGCAGCATTCAGGGCCAACTCCAATCCTCATCACCAGGACTTCAGTAGTCCAACACAACAGCAAACATCAGAGCAGGTACCAGCAGCAACAAAACAGCAAACCAGGAAACACAGCAGAAGCACGAACCAGCAGCACTTTGGGGGAGCTCCAGCGGGAACAGCAGCAGCAACATCAACTCCTGCATTAGTGACAGTAGTAGCAGCAGCTGCTGCACCCTCGCTTGTGGAGTTCATTCTCTCAACCGGACCTGGTCCTCAGTTGACAGCAATGAACTGGAAGCATTCTCTGGAATAATTCTTGCTAAAAGCATCTCAAAGCAAAATGTGATGAGAAGCAAAGCCAAGCAAAAAAAACCTCGATGTTTCTGGGGCTTCTAGTTGCAGCCTCTCAAAATCTGCACAAAGGGGTTTTTCCAGTCGACAAACATCATGCCCCCCCTTTCTTTTCCCCTCCCACATGAGGTATTTTCCTGTTGACTAACATCATGTGTTCTCTAAGGAGTCTGTTTATAAAATATGTTTTCCAAGCTAGCAAAAAGCTTGTCTCCCACACCTGGCAGTTTCCGTCTGACAAAACACCATGTGTTCTCCCATCAGGATATTCTTCATACCCTTCTCACAAGTCTGTTTTCAGCAATTGGGTTAGACACCTCACATCCCACACTTGGGACCAAGACAAAAAACATATTCATTCAACACAACCGTGTTTTTGAAGAAATCAAAACTTCCACCACAGTTTTATCTTGGAAAACATTACTATATAACACTGAGCCATACCCCCAGCCCCTCATTGGGGGAGTCTAGGCAGGGGCTCTACCACTGAGCCACGCCCCCAGCCCCTCACTGGGGGATTCTAGATAGAAAGCTCTACCTCTGAACCACCTCAGTCCTTCACTGGGCGATTCAAGTCAGGGGCTCTTCCATGCGGTGAAAGTTCTTCAATGCAGAGTAGAATCTACTTTCAGGCAGCCATGGGGATGTAGAGGTTTGTTTCCTTACAGAAGCTGTCTGCCCCTGGAGCACAGAATCCTAGCAGTCCTTCACACTCACTTAACACTGAGTGCCAGCTCTCTAACAGCCCTCTTGTAGATGACAGACTGAAATATTAGGAGGTTAATAAACTTAGCTAGGGTTACTCAATGAGCACACAGCAGCACCAAGCTACGTAAGCATCCATCTGAGAACAACCTGCAGGAGCCAATTCTCTTCTTCCATGAGGGTCCTGGGGACTGAACTCCGGCTCGGCAGCAAGGACCCTTTCCTGCTGAGCCTTCACAGCCCAGCAGCAGGTTCTGAACACAGGCATTTTGTCCCATGATGCTACTTGGAGCCAATACATTTCACCACCCTCCTTCACATTTCCCACAATGGGAGTGAACATGACTGCCTGAAAATGGATTTTACTCTGCATTGAAGAACTCTTTCCCACATGGAAGATTCCCTGACTTGAATCTCCCAGTGAGGGACTGAGGTTGTGGTGGAGCCCTCTGTCTAGAATCCCCCAGTCTGGAGCTGGGGGTGTGGCTCAGGGGTAGTGCCCTGCCTAGAATAGACCAGCATGTAGTAAAAGTCATTGGGAAGGTTGTTCCTGCCTATAGTCTACAGTGGGACATCTTGGGGGTGGCTAGAATGTGGTCTGAATGCTCCGCAGGGCAGCATGTGCATCTGGAGGGGAGGGGCATTTTGATCTCATATGGAAAAGCTGTATTTTTCCTCTCTTATGGCTCCTGTCATCCTATCCTGCCTTCACAGGTCTCTGCCATTTCATAGAAAAAAGTAGGAGAGAATGACCAAGTTGCAGGTGAGTTGATTTTTCATTTCTGCCATTACACTCCCTCGTGTCTCAGAGTGGGCACACTGTTTACCTCTTAGCTCAGGGTAAGGCATAGTAGCAGGTTCTGGGCCATGTATGTGTCAGGTTTGCAAACAAATTCTTCTTGTGTTTATTTTAAAGTTTGTTTACTCATGGTGGGGTGACAAGTGCCACAGTGTGCCTATCAAAGTTAGAGGACATCTTCTGGGAGCCTAGTCCCTGACTTCCATCATGTGGGTTCTGGGATTGAATGCAGGTTGCCAGGCTTAGGGCTGTAGTGAGACTTAGCTTTAGTGAGTATCTAGGGGCATCTGATACAGTCTATTAAAAGGAGGCATGAAGATCAGCTTGGCATTTGTGGGCATCTGGCATGGCAGCATATAGACTGAAAAAGGGTTTATGGCTTGGCATTGTTTTTAGCTGCTAATAGTGGATGAAGTGGTCGGAGCCCAGATTAAGCTGAAGCCAGGTGAAACCAGGAGAGACCCTATTTAAGGATGTAGGGGCGGAGCCTGAGAGTTCCCAGCTAGAGACCAGAGATGCAAAGCAGCTTGTATCATCTGGTGGAGCCAATGCAGGTGGACTGAAAAGCTGATTTCAAACAGCTGAAAAAGTAAGGTCGGCTATCCCTGAGGCAGAAAGAAGCTAGTGAGCAGAGAAGGCATCAGCAAGGCAGTAAAAATCCAGGGACTATAAACCCTGTGGCACAGCATTTGCCCTAAACGGTTCAGTTAGTTCAAATGGTGACCCGAATAGAACTGCAGCCAGCCCCGATGACTGAGGCAGAGTGGCTGAGTGGCTGAGATAAACTGACCAATTTGGCCTATGGACAGCTGAGGCACCCAGAGAGAAGAAAGCCTCAAGCCTCATTTAAAGTGAAGCTGCCACAGCAATGCAATAGCCAATTACGCTAAAGGACCTATGTCTGAGGTGTTCCTGAGGAAAGACTGTTGAGCAAGTGCCCTAAAGGATCTACCCCTGAGGTGTTCCTGACGATCAAGGACCTGCTCCAGAGACTGTATCCTTCTAAAAAGTTAGGGTTAGTTGTTAGATTATAAGTATTTATAGTTATTGTTTGGTGATAAGTGTTTATATTTGTTATAAGTGCCTATAGTTATTAATAAATATATTTGCTATTAAAGTTTCGACTTCATAAGGCAAGTGCCTTTACCCGCCGAGCCACCTTCACAGAGCTTTTCTGTTCAGTTTGAGTCACTCCCTTTTGTAGAGGTTTAACCTTTTCTTTCTTCCTTTTTTCTTTTTCTTTCCTTTTTCTTTTCTTTTCTTTTTTTTTTTTGAACTAGCCTTACTATGTAGCCTGGGCTAATCCCATTGTCTGCCTCATATGTCTGAGGGCTGCAAAGACTTATTTATTTTGTAAATAAAGAGTGTAAAAAAAGAATAGACAATTTAAAATTATACACATCATTACTTTGCTTACAGTGCCCCCCCCCCCGGCCATTTAACACCACATCCCTGGCTACATTTGCTGTGATATAACATGAATTGGACTTATTTTCCACTTAAAATAGTGTGTATTTAAAATCATCTGATGCTGTGTCAGTGAACTGAGATGACCCCAACCTTTTGCATCAAATTATTCCCCACCCACAAACTTGCAAATTCATGAGGCATTCCACAGTTTGATGTTGTGGCCTGTGGGGACACTGGACTCAAAAAACAGCTTTGGGTTTGGCTATGTAGCCCAGGGCACAGCTCTCACCTGGCATTTGGCAAAAACCTGATGTCCATCCCTAGCACCACACAATGATGAAAATAAAATCATGACAAGCAGTCTGTGAGAGATCTATCACTTGTGCATAACCTTCTAGGGACTCAAAACCATTTAAGTGTCTGAACACACACACACACACGCACACGCATATGCATATGTACCTGTGCAGCAGCTGAAATACGTCACTGTCTTTTTACTTTACTTTATTTGAAGACTTATATATTTTTATTTTATGCATATGAGTGTCTTGCCTACATGTGCAACTTAAGTATTCCTGGTACCCAGGGAGGCCAGAAGAGGGACTGTCCCATCTCCTGGAACTGGAGTTACAGATGGTTCTGAGATGCCATGTGGGTGCTGGGAACCAAACCTGGGTCTCCTACAAGAATAGGAGTGCTCTTAACTGCTGAGCACCTAGGTTCTTTCATTATGGTCTCCGACGTGTGTGTGTGTGTGTGTGTGTGCATGCGCGCGCATGCACATCATGTATGCCTGAATGTAAAAGTCCACAGCACTGCAGGGCATAGTCATTCTCCATCCATCACCAAGGACCAAGTGGGTCAGGGATCTTTCACACTGGTCCATGAAGATGAGTGACCCATGTTCACGCAGGACGATGAATGTTCAGAGAGGGCTGAACACTCCGAGGGCTCTGCCTTCTGAATGAAGAGGGACAGCCTTGCTGTTTAGGTGGAAAGTCAGAGTGAATAGGAAGAGCAGAGCAGAGCAGGGCAAAGGAGAGCAGAGCAGGGCAGAGGAGAGCAGAG
>CAJQZJ010026257.1:3423397-3479970 GCA_907164525.1 Lophiomys imhausi | reverse complement strand
ACACACACACACACACACACACACACACACACACACACACACACACATACACACACAAATACAAAGAAGACAAAGACACATTTTTCCACTTTGGAAATATCCCCTTTTCTTTTCTCCAATGGGTCACCCAACAGCCTGTGGTTAAGCCATGATGACATACATAGAGTTCACTAGACCTTTTGAATGGGGCCATATTTGATATCCAGATTTTATTAGAAAACCTAGAGTTTTGGATTTTGTTAGTTAGTTTGGTTGGTTTGGTTTTTGAGACAGGGTTTCTCTGTGTATCTGTGGTTGTCCTGGATTCACTTTGTAGACCAAGCTGGCCTTGAACTCACAGAGATCCACTCTCCTCTGCCTCCTGAGTGCTGGGGTTAAAGGTGTGTGCCACTATGCCCAGCAGAAAACCCAGATTTTTTTTGTTGTTGTTTTTTGTTTTGTTTTTCGAGACAGGGTTTCTCTGTGTAGCCGTGGCTGTCCTGGGACTCACTCTGTAAACCAGGCTGGCCTTAAACTCAGAGATCTGCCTTCCTCTGCCTCTCGAGTGCTGGGATTTAAGGGTTGAGCCCCCACACCCAGCCCAAAAACCCAGATCTTAAGACACCCAGACAGCCTAAGTTTTGTGGCTCCTACTTGAGCATCAGGTGTTTTATAAGTACCCATAGAAAGAGTGTGACATGCCACTCCTGCTGTGGGCTGAGTGTTAAAATCTCTCAGTAAGCTTCTCACCTGTGCATTTGTCTGGATTCTCCTCCTGCTTATAGGAAGCAAGGGTGGACATGCTGTGGAGAATGCTGAAGATGTGGAATTAAACTCCCTTTGTCCA
The DNA here is from genome assembly GCA_907164525.1 of Lophiomys imhausi. Taxonomy (NCBI): domain Eukaryota; kingdom Metazoa; phylum Chordata; class Mammalia; order Rodentia; family Muridae; genus Lophiomys; species Lophiomys imhausi. Next base: position 3,479,144 of record CAJQZJ010026257.1, on the reverse strand, counting down.
GAGGAGCTCTCCTCCTGTCAGACCTGGCCACGAGGTGCAGGCATGGTACCCATGGGTCAAAAGTTTGTGAAAAGATGCCAAGGGGGGAACACTGAGGCTCAGAGCCAAGAAGGTTCTCCCTGCTTGGTGTGGACAGAAATGCCCATTCAGATTTCTGAAGATGGGAACTACGTGTTGCTTCCTATACATGAAAACTCTGCTACCATGAAAAATCAAGAGTTTCCTTCTCTGAGAGCCCAGCAGTCTTGGGGGGAATCATATCTCAGCAGGCTGTGTAATTGCCAGTGGAAAGGTCAACAAATGTCCATGAGAAATAATTCCTGTAGGTGTGACAGAGTTGGTTGTCACTGCTACCATAGTGACACTGAAGGGTTAGACAGAAAGGGGAAAAGCTATAATTTCCATGACTACAGAGGAGAGACAGTGAAGGTATCGTTACTTAATCAGGATTTGATTGAATTAGAGCCAGATACCTGCCCATGTATGGAGTATAGGAAAACCTGGGGCCAAGAGGGCAGTGACAAACACAGCTTTCACATACATAAGCAGTTCCACTCAAGAATGAAGCCCTGTACATGCGGTCCACATGGAAAGGGCTGTGGTGACTCGTCAGCTCTTCACATTCATCCGGGTGTTGAGACAGGTGATGAAAGTGCTGCTGAGAGCCCACCTCTGCAGTGCCCTCCTAGAGTGTGTAGAGAGCAAGCACCGTACAAGTGCAGTGAGAACCTCCAGCATGGTTCCCCTCTTGACACTTGTGGACGTGCCCACCCAGGCAACACCTCCCAGAAGTACAGCATCCCTAAGAAAGCTGTTGGTTGTTGTTTCCGCCTTCATAGTAATTTTAGGACCCATACTAGGGAAGAACCCAATAATTATGAGGAGAATGGGAACATTTTTAGTCAGAGTTTATGTCTTCAGGTTAATCAGAAAATCAATGTTGAAGAGAAACTATATCCAGGTGTAGAGTGTAGGAAAGATTTCACACATTGCTCAGATCTTAACATTCTGCACAGAGTTCATGTGGAAGAGATTCTCTGTGACCCTGAATGTGGTAACCACTTCAGTCTGACCCCACAGTTTCAGGGCTGTCCAACAGTGCACCCCAGGGAGCAACCACATAAACATACATGTGGTACCAGCTTCACTCAAAATTTGTTCATTCAAGGCCATCAGAAACATCACATTGGAGAAAAGCCTTTTCATAAAGAGGGTGGAAGTGGCTGTGACTGGAGTTCCAACCCCAAAGACTGTCAGAAACAGAAGCCATACAAATGCAATGTCTGTGGGAAAGGCTTCAGTCACAGATCAGTTCTTAATGTCCATCAGAGAATCCACACAGGAGAGAAACCATATAAATGTGAGGAGTGTGGGAAGGACTTCAGCCGGAGTGCCTACCTGCAAGCCCACCGGAGAGTTCACACTGGAGAGAAACCATACATGTGCGAGGAGTGTGGGAAGGGCTTCAGCCGGACTGCCTACCTTCAAGGCCACAAGAGAGTTCACACTGGAGAGAAACAGTACAAGTGTGAGGAGTGTGGGAAGGGCTTCAGCCGGAGTTCACACCTTCAAGGCCACCAGAGAGTTCACACTGGAGAGAAACCGTACAAGTGTGAGGAGTGTGGGAAGGGCTTTAGCTGGAGCTTTAATCTTCAAATGCATCAGCGGGTTCACACTGGAGAGAAGCCCTATAAGTGTGTAGAATGTGGCAAAGGCTTCAGTAAGGCTTCAACTCTCCTGGCCCATGAGAGAATCCACACAGGAGAGAAGCCTTACCAGTGTGATGAGTGTGGCAAGAGCTTCAGACAGAAGTCGTACCTTCAAAGCCACCAAAGTGTTCACTCTGGAGAGAGACCATTTGTATGTGAAGTGTGTGGGAAGGGCTTCAGTCAGAGAGCATATCTCCAAGGTCACCAGAGAGTACACACAAGAGTGAAACCATATAAATGTGAGATTTGTGAGAAAGACTTCAGTCAGAGTTCACGCCTTGAAGCACACCGGAGGGTCCACACAGGGGGAAAGCCATACAAATGTGACGTGTGCACAAAGGGATTCAGTGAGAGTTGCCGCCTCCAGGCACATCAGAGGATCCATGCAGAAGGAAGACCCTACAAGTGTGAACAGTGTGGGAAGGGCTTCAGTGGGTATTCCAGTCTCCAAGCCCATAGCAGAGTCCACACTGGGGAGAAGCCATACAAATGTGAGGTGTGTGGGAAGGGCTTCAGTCAGAGATCAAATCTCCAAGCTCATCAGCGAGTACACACAGGAGACAAACCTTACACGTGTGATGTATGTGGTAAGGGTTTCCGTTGGAGCTCAGGCCTTCTGATCCATCAAAGAACCCATAGCAGTGATAAGTTCTGTAGGGGTGAAGAATACAGGAATGGTTATGTGTCTGAGAACCTACACAGAAACGAAGGCCTGTAAAATGCTGTTCTGTTTTGTTAATGAAGACATAGTGCTTGTACCAAATATGAATGCCAATGGTGGTTGGCGATGACACAGGGTAGAGCTCCAACAAGAGGGCTCTACTGAGAGTTTGCCAAAATCTCAACAAGCTATCGAAGAAGACCAAGAACCTCCCAACATATACATCGGCAGGGATTAACAAAAATGTGACATCTATGCCTACAAGAAGATAAGCTTGATGAAGATGAGACCTCCACTGCCAAGGCTGCAAGACCAAGACTGGAGAGATGGCTCAGTGGTGACAAGCACTGGATGCTTCTGAAGAGGAAAACATGGTGGCAATTCACACCTTCATGGTGCCAAGACGTATGTGCAGGTAAAACACTAATATACAGTTAAATAAGTAAGTAAGTAAATAAACAAACAAACAAATAAATAAATAAATCCATGATCTTTCAGAACTCAAATGTAGTCAGTCAGTGCTTTTTCTCTATGAGTAAAAATATGCAAAGATACAGCATTTGAAACTCTTAAGTTTATTTCAAAAATGGATTAGGAGAGATCTTAATATCAGAGCAAATAAATGATATCATTTGAAATGCAAGACCTCAAGCAACATTTTCATTTGAAATAACAGCAATTTGGTTAGCAATCCTTTGTCCTGTCCTAAGCAGAAAGATATACAATTCCTTAAACAATTGGTCTTCTTCTATATGGTATACTGTTAAGTCTGCCTGTGTGTGCATGTACACATGCGTTTATGTGTGTATGCACATGGATGCAGTGCCCATGGAAGGCAGAAGAGGATTTTGGACCCCCTAGAACTGGACTTACAGGTGGTTGTGCTGGGAACCCAACTCTGGTCCTCTAGAAGAACAGCAAGTGCTCTTAATTGCTGAGCCATCTCTCCTTTCTCTCATGCATTTCTTAGTCAAGTAAGTCAAGTACCACTCCCAGGCAAAGGTTATGCAAGCTCATGGTGCTTTTATCAACTAGGGTACTCTGAGTTTGGAGTAATAGAAAATTCAGAGCTGTTTGGACTAATAACAGTGTTTGCCAGAGTGGACAGGTGCAACTGTAAGAGAAGATGAGCCATCTCTCCAGCCCCATGTATTCACTATCTTAAGGGTATCACTGGGTCAACTTATTGTTGCTCTGAGCTTATGGTCAGAGTGGGAGTGCTGGGGGGACTTTTTTCAAGTGTCCCTGCTGTTCTTGGGTTTCAGCTATCCCTGTGAATATGTACCACAAAAGGAGCCTGTGCCCATAGGTTTCCCTTCTCTCAGGATAACCTGCCGTTGCTTGTGCCAGGGGCATTCTAGTCATCTGAAGGTTCAACAATGGAGTCCTTTGTTGCCTCTTCAGTCTGTTTTGACTGAACATCAGTGAGACCTATTCAGCCACACACCATTGAGACAAGAGTTCTTATTTTGGTGTGTGTGTGGGGAAGCATATGATTCTGCCATCTCATGATCGACCTGCAGACAAACGTTTGCAGGAAGAGATCCATGTGAGAGGATCTAGAAAACAATAGAAAGGCTCACTACCCGATCCAGGCCTGATCCAGACAACCAGAATTGTACCAGGGCTAGAATGTCCCTGGCACAAGCAACGTCAGGTTATCCTGAGAGAAGGGAAACCTATGGGCACAGGCTCCTTTTGTGGTACATATTCACAGGGATAGCTGAAACCCAAGAACATCAGGGACACTCGAAAAAAGTCCCCCAGCACTCCCACTCTGACCATAAGTTCAGAGCAACAATAAGTTGGCCCAGTGATACCCTTAAGATAGTAAATACGTTGGGCTGGAGAGATGGCTCAGAGGTTAAGAACACTGGCTGTTCTTCCAGAGGTTCTGAGTTCAGTTCCCAGAAACCACATAGTATCATACAACTTATATTGAGATCTGGTGCTCTCTTCTGACCTGCATGCATGCAGAACACTGTATATATGTGTGTGTGTGTGTGTGTGTGTGTGTGTGTGTGTGTATACTAATAAATAGATAAAAATATTTTTTGTTTGTTTTTTTGAGACAGGGTTTCTCTGTGTAGCCCTGGCTGTCCTGGACTCACTTTGTAGACCAGGCTGGCCTCGAACTCGCAAAGATCCACCTGCCTCTGCCTCCCAAGTGCTGGGATTAAAGGCGTGTGGCACCACTGCCCGGCTGATCAAAATATTTTTTAAAAAGGATAGTGAATACAAGAGAGTAACCCAAACTAGGAGGTAGTAGCACATGCCTGTAATGCCAGTGCCTTGGAGGCAAAGGCAGGTAGATCTCTGGGTTTGAGGCCAGCCTGTTCTACAGGGTAAGTTCCAGGACAGCCAGAGCTACACAGAGAAACCCTGTTTCAAGAGAGAGAAAAAAAACATACTTCTGAGTCTCACATGGTGGTGCACACACAATTAGGAGATTAAGCAGGAAGTCATAAATTTAAGGCCAGCCTGGGTGTTTTAACACTGTCTCAACAACTACAAGATTATGCTCAACTGAAAAACACACCAGAGAACTTCATTGTAGGTCAATAAAAACAACCCAAGCGCCGGGCGGTGGTGGCGCACGCCTTTAATCCCAGCACTTGGGAGGCAGAGGCAGGCGGATCTTTGTGAGTTCGAGGCCAGCCTGGTCTACAAAGTGAGTCCAGGACAGCCAAGGATACACAGAGAAACCCTGTCTCGAAAAACCAAAAAAAAAAAAAAAAAAACAACCCAAGCTGGGCCAGGCATGGAGGCACATGGGCCTGTGATCCCAGCACTTGAAAGGTGGATCCAGAGGATTGGAGTTCAGAGCTTTTCTCAACTACAGAGCAAGTTTGAGGCTAGACTGAGCTACATGACATCCTGTCTTAAATTTTTTTTTAAGTAAAACCCAAAGAGTCTGAAGAAAATAAGCATCCAAGAGTACACTAACATGGAGTCTAATATTTGGATGGCTATAAACTCATGGTGGAAAGCAGAAAGAGAGAGCATGGAAAAGAAAAAGGTATCTGAGGGAGAAAGGCTGAGAACTTCCCCAAAATAATGAAAGACCTTGCCTGCAAACTCAAGCAGGACACAAACAGAGAGTGCATCAGGGTGTGGTGGCATGGGCTTTGAGGAGATGAGAAGCAATAAATACTGTTTTTGTTGTATCCCTAGATTGCATTAGTGATAAATATTTGGGGACACAGCATTGGATATAAGTTGAATCCAGTGTTCCTTAAACATGGTATCTGGTGCCCTCAAGAACTTGGGTATTCCAGTTTTAGCTTAACCTTTGCTCCCAATTAATGTTTGCGTGTGTGTTTGGAAGAAGGAGGGTAACTGTGGCACAAACCCCGGAGTCACACATGTCAGGCATGAGTAATGCCATTGAGCAGCATCCTCAGCTCCTAAATGGGGGATTCTAGGCAGGGGCTCTACCACTGAGCCACACCCCCAGCCCCTCACTGGGGGATTCTAGGCAGGGGCTCTACCACTGGGCCACGCCCATAAGCCCTCACTGGGAGATTCTGAGCAGGTGTGGTGGTTTGGATGACAATGTCCCCAAGGGCTCACATACTTGAATGCTTAGTCACCAGGGAGTGGAACTCGTTGAAAGGATTAGTTGTATGAGGAGATACGGCCTTGGAGAAAGGATGTCACTGGGGATGGGCTTTGAGATTTTAAAAGCATATGCCAGGCCCTGTCTCTATGTCTCTCTCTCTCTCTCTCTCTGCCTTTCTGCCTGTGGATCAGGATGTAAGTCTCAGCTACTTCTTCAGCACCATGCCTGCCTGCTGCTATGCTCCTGCCATGATAATAGACTAAACCTCTGAAACTGTACCCAAGCACCAATTAAGTGCTTCCTTTTATAAGAGTTGCCTTGGTCATGGTGTCTCTTCCCAGCAATAGAACAGTGACTAAGACAGAAGTTGGTACCAGGTACTGGAGTATCGCTGTGACAAGCCTAAGCTGTTTGTTGAAGGAATATGGAAGATTTTAGGACTTTGGTCTAAAAAAGTGATTAGACACTTTAATTAGAGCTTGTTTTTTTGTTTTTTGGTTTTTCGAGACAGGGTTTCTCTGTGTAGCCCTGGCTGTCCTGGACTCGCTTTGTAGACCAGGCTGGCCTTGAACTCACAGAGATCCGCCTGCCTCTGCCTCCCGAGTGCTGGGATTCAAGGCGTGCGCCACTACGCCCAGCTCTTAATTAGAGCTTGTTAAAAATTTGTTTGCTTTTTTTGTTGTTGTTTTTCGAGACAGGGTTTCTCTGTGTATCCTTGGCTGTCCCGGACTCACCTTGTAGACCAGGCTACCCAGGAACTCACAGAGATCCACCTGCCTCTGCCTCCCATGTGCTGGGATTAAAGGCATGTGCCACCTCATCTGGCAGTTACAGCTGTGAACTACCATGTGGGTGCTGGATTTGAACCTGGTCCTTTGGAAGAACAGCCAGTGCTCTTAACTGCTGAGGCATCGTTCCAGCCCTTTAATTAGAGCTTAGTGGAACATTGTAATAGGAGCATGGAAGACAGTGTTGATGACAACTTGAACTGTGGGGACACAACTCAAGAAGTGTCAGAGGTGGGCAATATTAGTAAGTGGCCTAGAGACTATTCTTGTGATACTTTGGTAAAAAAAAAAAAAATGTGACTGATTTTCTGATTTTTGCCCTCGTCAAGGACCAGCCTTGGCTCACAGCACAGGGTGTCTTAGGACAGGACTCAGCACTGGCAATCTTCCATGTCTGGCCTGCTCCAGGGGCTGGTGACCCTGATTAGAAGGGCTGATGACACCTGCAGATAATTTTTAAAGGTAGCTAGCTATGGGAGAGAGAGAGAGAGAGAGAGAGAGAGAGAGAGAGAGAGAGAGAGAGACTATGTTCCTCTTATGTAGCTCAGAGAAAGCCCTTTACCACTGACTATCAGAGTTAAAATGAGCAACTTATTTCCTTTGGTTGGGGCTGCAAGTCGTGGATGTGGTAAAAAACAAAACAAAACAAAACAAAAAAACCCAGCCCTTTGTTTTGTCAAATAATGCAAGTGCTTGGCCTGCTAACTGGCAGGCCACCCACTGAGTGTTAAGCGGGGTAAAGTACATTTCGACCAACTTATCTCAGACGTTGATGGTGGAGTTCCAATTACCTGATTCATGAGTTATATGAAAATAATAAGAAAGGAATGAGAAAGTAGGGGCTCTCTCTCACACACACACAGAAGAAAAAGAGAATAGATGAGGCTAGGATGCAACAAGTTTATTGTGGTGACCATTCTTTTTATACTCTGAGCGAGGGCTCTCTACATCAAAGAAAGAATTACCTCATGGTTAAAAGGCATTTATCACAAGGATAGATAAAACCATTGCAATAGGAGGGCACTTAACAATCACAAATTTTAGTACTCAGTTAAATATTGTTTTTCTATAAACTTAAAAAAGTTAAGTTTAAGATGATAGTGTCAAACTTGACAAGGTATAAGGAGTTACAACAAAACAGTTCGTGTATTTTCTCATTAAGATTTGTACTAAATGTAGGCATTTCTTGGTATATTCATTATATCCTAAGCTCATGGGAAATTTAAAACCCTTAATTGGATTTATGGTTTGCATCTGGAATCATTAACAGAATTTAGACTGCTATGGCCAAGGCAAAGGCATAGCATAACCTCAAAGGCATCTGCCTTGAGGTCCCAGGGGGGCCGGGAAAGTTATGAAACAGAGAAAGTAGGCTGGAGAAATAGCTCAGTACTTCAAAGCCCTAGCTCAGTTTAGTTCTCAGCACCCACACCTAATAGTGTACAATGGCCTTTAACTCCAACCCCAGAGAACAGAGCACCCTCTTCTGGCCTCCGAGGACACCTGCATACACATGTACACAGACACAAACACAGCATACACATTTATTAAAAAAAAAAAACCTTTAAGTTCACTTACATTTAAAAAATGACATTTTCCATGGTTTGCCTAATTTTATTTTGTAAATAAGTTTGAGTTCTGCATACTCTTGTGAGTATGGGAAAATATATGAATTTCTATTGTTTTAAACCTTTATATTATTATTGTGTGAGGGAGTTGGTTGTGAGCATGCTAAGACATGTATGTAGACATCAGAGGACAGCATTTGGGAGTTGGGCTTTCTTCTTCCACTTTGCTGAAGCAGGGTCTTCTGTTTCTGGGACTCTATGGAACCATGCAGATATTACTTGACAAGTTCCAGGCCACTTAAACATCCTGACTCAAAACCAAAAAAAAGATCACTAGCACCTGAGGAAGGACATCAGAGGTTGTCCGCTAACCCCCACATGCATGTGCACCCTCATGTACATAAATACACTCACATGCATGCATACATGTGTGCACACAGGCACAGAACACACTGGTCACCCTCGTTTCCTGGATTTGGCAATCTGGGCATTCATTTCCTGAACAACCAAGGAGTGTCTGGCTGCCACTATCTGCACGGCTTCCAAGGTTGACCAAACGTGGGTCATAAAGGAATGAAGAAAGGACAGACCCTCAGACACATGTACAGACAAGCTGGAATCAAATGGGCTGTTTGCTTTGATGGAGACACACCAGCAGCCTGGAAACTAAGCATGTTTATTACACACCACTGAGCACCCAGGAGGCGTGATTCAGTAAATTGAAACATGAATACTAATGCAAGAGCGTTTATTTTACATGGTGTTCAGCCAAGTTCTCCTGCCACCCAGTACATCAGTTCCAAGGACCAAATGCTTGTTTTGTTAATAATAGTGGTGATTTTCCCAGTTAATTTGTAGGCAGTATGTATCCCTGATTCTCTGTATTCTGGCCCAAATAGGACACTTTTAAAAATCTTGGGTAATTTGGTGATTAAAAATAGCAGTTTTTCTGAAACTGTCACTTAATTTTTGTTTTACAATTATTGTATGTATATGGATGGTGGATTTAATATATATAATATAAATATAAAAATATATAAAATACAGCCTTTATGGAACACTATGTGGCCATGAATGATATAACAGACAATGATGATGTTGGACATATATTGGCTGCTTAATGGATATCATACAGTGTCTTAGGTCCTTTCTGTGGTCTTATTTAATCCCTTCAGGGACATTGTGATGTAGGTATTGTTGTACAGATGGGGAAACTGAGGCACTGAGATGTTGCCCAAGCTCCTCAGCTAGAGCCTTGAAGTGTGAACCGAGGTCCTTAAGGTTTCCAGAGCCTGTGCTGGCACCCATGACCCTGAACACCACTGCTGTTGACAGAGGTGTGTTCCTGAGAACATGGAATGAGCCGCACGTCTGTTCTAGAAGGGTCCCGAAGGCCTGTGTCTTAGTTAGGGTTTCTTTTTTCTTTCTTTTGTCACTCCCTCACCTCCAAGACAAAAATTTCTCTGTGTAGCCCTAGCTGTCTGGAAGCTCTCTCTATAGACTAAGCTGACCTTGAACTAGGAGATCCTCGGGTCTCTGTCTCCTGAGTGCTGGGAATATTGCTGTGTGCCACCTTGGCCTGTCTTAGTTATGGTTTCTATTGATGCAACAAAGCACCGTGACCAAAAAGGAAGCTGTGAAGGAAAGAGTTTATTTGGGTTGCACTTCCATATTGCTGTTCATCATTGAAGGCAGTCAGGACAGGAACTCAAGCAGAGCAGGAACCTGGAGGCCGGAGCTGGTGCAGGGGTCATGGACGGGTTCTGCTTACTGGCTTGCTCCCCATGGTTTGCTCATTTTGCTTTCTTATAGAACCCAGGACCACCAGTTCAGGATGGCCCCACCCACATGTTTTGGAACCTCTACTATCAATCACTAATTAAGAAAATGCCTTACAGCTGGATCTTATGAAGGCATTCTCTTCTTTATTTGGTTTTTCCAAACTGGGTTTCTCCATGTAGCCCTGGTTGTCCTGGAACTCTCTCTCTGTAGACTAGGCTGGCCTCAGACTCACAGAGATCTGCTTGACTCTGCCTCCCAAGTGCTGATTTTGTCTGTCTTATCACCTGCCATTCCCATCTTGTTTGTATCAGTATAAAATGTTAGTGCATCTGGAACTGGTGTTCCTTTTACAATACATGAAAGAATCCAGTTAGTTCTCTTTATAAGTTGTATATGTTTGCTTTTTGGATATTTGTTATTAATTTCTCCCAGATAGTTACTATAAGCTTTTTGCCAATCTTCATTGATTACTCACAATGACATAATCTCACCATTAGTAAGAGACACTATAATTTTAGCCAGGTCCATTACTGATAATTGATGTAGCCTTATTCTACCTTTTACAATTAATTCAGATATCTTTGCAAGGTATGTCTTCAATTTTTTACTTTCTTTGTGTGATAAGAAAATTCATTCCATAATACTATCTTCCCATTGCATAATGAGCCCTGTAGGAGAATGTGTTGAGTGTAAAATGACCAAAATACAGTCAAGTTTAGGATCAATTTGATCTACATATGCATCTTGAAATCTTTGTTCTACCAATTGATGGGGTGATGTTATGCATTCTAAATGGTAATTAATTGGCCCTGCTTGCTGTCTGTTACTTACACTGTCTCTGATTGATTGAATAAATGCTGATGCCTGAGATTGGGCAAAGTCAGAGGTAGGCAGGAATAAGGTACTCAGGCTCAGGCTTCTGAAGCAGAGAGGTTCATGGGAAGAAGAAGCCTCCAAGACAAGCAGCAAAGAGCAAGAAGGAGAACACACACCATGGGTTAGAGAAAAGAACCTCATTCCATGTCACCTGGAACATTGGCCTAGTGTGGAGAATAGCAGTTCAGGGGAAGTATGTATATATGGGGTCATCATGTTTGGGTAATAGAATTAGGAGCTAGTTTAGATGAGCTAAGATTGCTCAAACCGGGCCAAGTCTTGTTAAAATCCATGTGTTATCTGTGTGCTCATTTATAATGGTGGGTTAAGGATTAACACCACTGATCAATTAAATAAAATATAAATACAAGTGCATAATTTAATTAGCCATTTTTCTATAACAATTAACTCTTCTTCTGCTTCAGCAGTTAGACATCTTGGACTGTTTAAATCTGAATCCCCTTGTAATGTTTGAAACAAATTCCTTAATACATAAGTACTTAATCCAGTTGTAGGCCTCAGTTAATTAATATCCCCCATTAATTTTTGAAAATCATTAAGAGTTCGCAATTGGTCTCTACAGATCTGTACCTTTTGTGGTCAAATTCTTTGTTGACTTATTTTATAACCCAAATAGCTAATTGAATTTGCTGTTTGTATTTTTTCAGGAGCAATTTTTAACCCCCCCGTGTGGCAGAATTCTTTGTGTTTCCTTAAAATTTTCTCTAAAGTACCTGCGTCAGAATCAGGCAACAAAATATCATCCATATAGTGACAAATAATAGATTGAGGGAATTGCCTTCAAATTATTCCTAGTGGTTGTTGTGCAAAATACTGACACAGATTCAGACTATTCAACATTCCCTGTGGAAGAACTTTCCAGTGATACCTCTTGATTGGCCCACTGTTGTTAAAAGTAGTTACAGAGAAAGCAAACCTTTTCTTATCATTCTTATGCAAGGGGATTGTGAAGAAGAAATATTTTAAATCAATTATTATTATTATAGGCTATGACTTTGGTAGTAAAGAGGGCAAAGGGATACCAGGCTGTAAAGGACCCATGGGTTGAATTACTCTATTCACAGCTCTTAAATCTGTTATCATCCTCCATTTACCAGATTTCTTTTTACAACAAACCCAGGAGAATTCTTTGAACTGGAAGACTCTTCTATATGATGAGCCTCCAACTATTCTTGTACAAGTTGTGCAATTTTTCCTTTGTTATGGGCTATTACTCTTACTACACAGGTTTATTTGATAACCATTTTAGGGGTGGGTTGTTGAAATTTCAGCAGTGGTCCCTTGTATAAATTTGGAAACTCATTCCCTGTGGTGTCCTGTGTTTGGACAATGGACACAGCTTGTGATTCTTCTTGATTACAGGTATCAATACCTTCCCCAGAAGCATCTATCATTTCAATCCTAATGTCATCATTAGCTGTCTCTAGGATTGCAGGAATATTCATTTGTGTACCCCATTGTAAAAGATCCTTTCCCCATAAATTTATGGGTATGTCAGCCACATAGGGTCTCAGCTTCCCTATTTGCCCTTCTGGTCCCACACATTTAATCCACCATACACTTTGTATTATTTGTGATAGTTTACCAATTCCTATAAACTGTGTATAGACCTTTTGAAGTGGCCGTTCTGGATTCCAAGGCTCTTGAGAAAGGATACTGATATCAGCTCCTGTATCTATCAATCCTTCTATTTCAACACTATTCATTTGTACTGTTAATTTGGGTCTCTTATTGTTAACCATTGTTTTCCAGAATACATGTTTTCTGGTATTTCCAAATGTTCCTGTTCTTTCTATTGGAGTGGCCTTGCCCATTATGTAAAGAAACAACAGCAACTGAACAATTCTATCCCCTGCATTAATTTTCATCCCCTTCTTTACATATGCCATGATTTTAATTTCTTCTTTGCAATCCCCATCTATAATACCTGAATGTACAATAAATCCTTGAGAAGGTAATGCACTTCTTCCCAAGATTAGTTCTACTGACCTTGTTGGTAAAGGACCATAAACACCATTGGTTAGTTTGTAACATTCAACTGTTGGGGATAGTGTAATAGACTTATCTGTGGCCAGATCCACAGCTGCACTGCCTTCAGTAGCATGCATAATATCAGCAATAGTTAATTGTGGTTTTCCTGCCTGCTTGTTACCTCCTTGCTGGCCAAAGGAATATGGCTCAGCTTGTATTGTTTGCTGCAGGGCCTGGAACTGATAGGCCTCACTCTTTGTTTCCCTGCAAGATGTTACCTCTGATGTCTCTCTTAGATCTACAATCCTGGGACCAGTGTTTACCTTTTCCACAGCAACTACAAAATCTCAGAAGCCTTTATGTTCCATCATAACCAGAAACCCTTCATTCCCTTCTATGACCATAGAAGTCACGGCACCTGTCATTTTGAGCTTTGAACCCAGTTCAAGCTCTGAAGATTTTAGTTGTACAATTTCTTTGGAAATGATCAAAATCACCACAGTTAAAGTACTTGGTATTTTGATCTAAGACCTCCAGCTATGGCTTGTCCTATGATGATGGCCTGATGCTCCTGAGAACCAATATCAGATATGTTTCTTATCCATCCTTTTATTGGAGCTGCTCAAGCTTTCAATATTTTAATTACTCTTTGACATTCAGTATTTGCATTTTCAAACACCAAGGTATATATCAACTCTTGTCTGACATCAGGATTTGATATGGCTCTATTCAGAGCTGAAGTCCATCTCTCTAGAAAGTCTGTGTGAAGGTTTCTCCAGGGCCTTGAACTACCTTAGTATATGAGTAGGTCTTTTCCCAGTCTCATCAACCATATCCCAAGCTCTTAGAGCTGCAACATGGCATTGTTCTACCATGACATGGCAGGATTTGTGCTCATATGTCAGCATAACGTCCCTCACTATGCATTCTTTTTTTTTTTTACATTTATCCCTCTTGCTATATTCTGTTTTTCTATTTTCATTGCTTTGTATCTCCACCATGACAACCACTGTAATTGTTGACTGCCTACTAGTACAGTTAACACCAATTCCTTCCAATCTTGGGGAATAACTCTCTTTTGTATAGCCCAGTTACTTAACATTTGCTTAACGAATAATGAATACATTCCATAAGAAACAATAGACTCCTTAAATTGCTTTAAATTCAACATTTCTATTGGATGCCATGTTATCTCATCATATAATTGACCCCCATTATTACCAGGCCTGTTTTAGAGGATTACTGGGAAAACTAATGGTGCCTGTGTAGAACCAAGCATCTCCTCTGGAGGCACACTTGACTCCATACTAACCCTGATGCTCAATAGTGCTTCCTGTTCTTCTGCTGCATCATGCTGGGCATGCTGGGACCTGGAAATAAAAGTGCATGCTGTATTCTCAAGTTTTCTAGTTTGAAAGCTGTAGAAAGCTTCTCATCATCTAACTTTTTTCTCTGACACTGTTTGTTCTCCTTTCCCCAACAATTTTTGTTTTTTAAGCTCCTCAACCTGTATTGACAAACTTTCTAGTTGCAAAGCCATGACATCTAATTTTTATTTCCTTCCGATCTTTTTGATAACCCAAAACAGGAAGAAGAAGAAAAAAAAACATAAAACATCCCCTGTGAGCATAAAGCAGGAAAGAATGCAGTTGTAGAAGCTGCTATTTTGCTGACAACTTGTGTCATACTGTCAAAACCTGCAGTTTCCTCTACAGCACTAAGTTACCCATAATGCCTAAGCTACATTGAGTGCCACTTAAAGGTGTATGTACTTTTAAACAATTTATTAATAACTCTCTACACCTTCCAAGCCACCAACCCGAGGCATGGGAGAAAGGACATTAGTAGAGGAAGAAGATGAAGACTTCCTCAGTTGCAGGCTCTTGGGGTAACTTGTCAGCAATCCAGCCAAAACAGCACACACAGGAACAGGCACAATCAACAATGGGAACACAGCAATCAGCAGCAATATGAACACAGTTAACCAGGAGCACAAGCAAGGACAACTGAGGAAGCATTAGCTTTTGAGGTCCCAAACAGAACCTAGCTGGGCTCTGTCTGACCCAGGCCATGATCTTCAGCACGTCTCTGCAGGAGCAAAATTTGGTAAAGCATTATCTGGAGTCTTCCATGAGCAGCAATGAGAATCAATGCCAATAAAAAGCCCCTCCATGTTTCCAGGGTCTTTAAATACTCCTCCAAATATGTACAAGGATACTTTCCAATTGGCCAACTTCATGCCCTCTACATAAATTATTTCCTGTTGATCAAGATCACGAGCTTTTCAAAGAGTCTGTCCATCAAAGGATGTAAATATGTTCTCCACATGAGACAGTTCTGGCTGGCAAAACACCACATGGTCTCCATCAGGATGCTTTGCATGCCCCTCTCACGAGTCTGTTTTTCAGTGGTGGACAAAGCACCCCCACATCCCACACTTAAGACTAAAACAAAAAAAAAAACCCACATTCATTCAACACAACCATGTTTCTAAAGAAGTATAAACTTCCACTACATCATGATGAGCAAGCCAGTAAGCAGCACCCCTCCATGGCCTCTACATCAGCTCCTGTCTTCAGGTTCCAGCTCTGCTTAAGTTCCTACCCTGACTTCCTTCAATAATGAGCAGCAATATGGAAATGTAAGCCAAACAAACTCTTTCTTTCCCAACTTGCCCTTTGGTCATGGTGTTTCATCCCAGCAACAGAAACCCTAACTAAGACAGAGGGCCCTGTGTAAATAGTTGCCATGTCATAATGGCATTGGGTATGAAACTGAGATGGCATGTGTTTGCTGACACAGGAGGCAGTGACATGCAAGGATGTGGCCGTGAACTTCAGCAAGGAGGAGCTGGGGATGCTGGACGATGCCCAAAGGAAGCTGTACTGTGACGTGATGCTGGAGAATTTCAAGAACCTTCTGTCAGTGGGTGAGGATGGCATCCTGTGTCCCTTGATGATGTCACAAGGTCACATCAGGTGTCTTATTTATGCTCTACTGCTTTCCTTTTAGGTTTATTTATTTTGTGTATATTTGAGTGTTTTTTCTGGATGTATGTCTGTGCAACACATTCATTCTTGGTGCTCACAGAGGCCAGAAGAATTCAAGAGATCCCCTGGAGTTGGGGTTGGCTTGAGTATTTGACACTTCAAAGCCCACCCACAGTGAAACATTTCTTCCAACAAGCCCTTCCCCCATCTCCGTCAAGCCTTGCCACTCCCTATGGATCAAGCATTGAAATACATGAGTCTATGGGGACCATACCTCTCCCACCACATTCCACTCCCTGTCGCCCATAAGTCTGTAGCCATGTCAGAATGCAAAAATGCATTGAGTCCAACCACAAAAGTCCCCATGGTCTATCACAGTCTCAACACTGTTTAAAAGTCCAAAGTCTCTTTTGAGACTCCTGCTATCTCTTAACTGTTACCCACTATAAAATCAAAATCAAGAAGCAGATCACATAATCCAACATAAAATAGTACAAAATATACTGTTTTAAACGGGAGGAAAGGAAGCATAGTGAGGAAATACTTAAATAAAATAAAAACAGAAACCAGGAAGTCAAACTCTAAACTCTGCACCTCCATGTCTGATGTCAAAGCACTCTTCAGATCTCCAACTCATTCAGCTTTGTTTACTGTAACACACTTCTTTTTTTTTTTATGGTTCCATTCCCTGTTAGCAGCTTTCCTTGGCAGGTATCCTGTGTAAGAGTTTTGTTTATTTTTAAAAAAAGACAGTTATGAGAATGTTTTTGTTTAACCCCAGGTGTGAGGCTGCTTCAGTTAAGACCACGGGTGTAAACTATTAACTGCCTCCTGAGCTAGCAGGAATTGGCTTAGCCAGCTGAGCAAGTTTAACTCTGAGGACTTGAGAAAGAAAAAAAGTCAGATCCCAGAGTAAAAGTGGTGCTTCAAAGAAGAGAGAGGCTGTTGCTCTCCCTGCCCTTGGTGCTTCCTGATGCTGTTTCCTGGTTTGCTGATTTGCTGGACTTCTGGATATTGTGGCTACTGAGATTGGTATTTCCCCTAAAGAATCCAAGGACCCTAATCAACAAGAAGTAGCCTAAAGTGACCTACACCCCCTTTTACCTTTAACCTTCTTTCTCTCTCACCTAGTGTTGAGTGGTTGGAAGGAACAATGGTTGGAAGGGAGGTAGAGGTATTAAGTATAGTAAATCAATTAGAAGGGATAATAAACAAAATTAATAAAAGCCACCATGTTACAATATCCCAGAGCTCTAACCTTTTGGGGTCTCAAAGGCCTCAAATCCATTTTTCACCTTCACAGCTTCACACAATGGCCTCTCTTGGCCTCCATGCAGGGACACCCCTGCCACTTGCCTGGGTCAAGGCTTTCCTTAGCTGCAGGAAGTTTCCACAACCCGCTTTCTTGTGTTCTTGACACAAACAGGTAAGTGCAGCCACCAGACACACAGAGCCACCAGATGCCCCATCACTGCTTCTGCTCTTGTGTGTGGTACTTCCTCCCCCAGCAGAACAGTCTCACTTACTGCTAACTGCCTCACATCACTGGCCTCCCATTTCACTAAAGGAAACTAATTTGTTTTCAGTTTTTTGTGTTTTGTAGCAAAGTCTTGAAGTGCAGGCCAGAGTTGCCCAGAAATTTGTGATCCTCCTGCCTCAGCTTCTTAAGCACTAGAATGGGTGGGTTGGTCCACTATGCTTGACTGGAACCCCATCTTCCTCAGGCCTTACACTCCAGATCTGCGGATCTCCATTTTTTTTCCTGCTTCTGTCTCTGTGTCTGAGCTGTTGTCACTCACTTCTGTCTGGCCAGAATGCTTTTCTCTGGTGAAGCACCATGCCTTCTCTCTCTCTCTCTCTCTCTCTCTCTCTCTCTCTCTCTCTCTCTGTATTTGGATGCTCAGGAGTCCTCACCAGCCCAGCTCTGAGGGGTAGCTTTACATGTGTTTTCCACTCACTCTTCACATTTTTCACTTGCCTCCACTGCAGTCTGAGTACCACCAGACCTGTTACCATTGATGTAGTTTTGGCTATGGTGACACACACCAAAATCCCGAGTGTTTGCACACTGTGAGCAACGGCTCCACGAAGCCCGTGGCCCCTGTGCAGGTTCGGGAATGTCCATTCCCAGAAAGCCTTCCCTGTTCTTTACAAGGTCATCCCTCCCCCAACCCGCAACCCTGTTCCTCTACCTCTTTCTCCCACTGATATTAGCCATTCTCAATGGGTCATGCAAGCCACCAAGCTGCATCCCAGGATCACTGGTCTTCTACTTGAATTGTTTATCATTTCAGCTTCAGAAGTTGTTCAGCTCACCTTCATTGTTTTCTGTCCTGACAGTTTGTTTTCAGGTGATTTTCTCATTTCCTTGGGGGACCTGTCGCACGGTGTTGCAACCTTTCTTATTCCATCAGGACATCTGCTGCTTTAGGTTGGCAGCTGAGATCTCCCGTGTTTTGAGCCCCTTCCCCCACTCCTTTGTGAACCTGGCAATTTTAGGTTGCAGAGTAGGCATTTGAAGGACATCCACTTGCTCCTGTCCATTTATTCTGCCCTTTTCTCAGAGAAGCTATTCCCTGATAAGCAGGTGTGTTTCGAGTCTTGCCATCTAAACACTTTATCACTCTTCTCGTGGTTTCCAAGCAAGCTTCTGTGCTGAAGTTATTCCAGTCTCCTACACTTGTGTGCTCTCAAGCAGTGACTTACTTGAGCTTGGCATCAGCTTCTGGGCCTCTGCTGTTCTGTGCCTCTTCCCTTTCTCTTGGAATCTGAAGTTTCCTGCGCCTTGGCACCAAAGTCAGGTGAACCATATTGGTCTTCATGTCACCTGCAGACATATTAGGATAAAGCAGGTCTGGATTTCTCTGCTTCCTCCAGTTTCAGGGAGGAGTCAGACCTGTGTGTACTTCAGCCCACACCATCCTTCAAGTAAAAATGTCCAGATGCTGAAAAGTGCTTCCTTCCAAATATCTATCTGCACAGCTACACAAGGGTGCAGCCAGATAGGTCCTCAAGAGAGGCTGAAGTTGACCTTGAGCCTTCACCATGATCAAATGTGGCTTGTTCTGAAGTGTGCTCTCTCCTTATTGTAGATCTTTGTTCCTCAGAGCTCTCGGATGTTCATCTTTGCTACCCGTCCTTAGTTAACCTTTCCACAGAGAAATGAGTCGTATCTTTGAAGTCCCCATCTTTGCTGATATCACTTTCTATTCTCTATTCTTTTAGGAGGTCAGCATCCAAATAAGATGGAGATTCTTTACACAACAGGATTAAGTGTCTTTCAATGGGGCGCCTTCCACGCTGGCAAATGACAAGCCATTATGTCAACAAAGTGGCCAGAAGTCCAGAAGCTGTAATAAACACTCTAGGAAAGGATTCTCACTTCATGGAGCAATGTCACTCCTCCTGCCACAGGAGCAGAAGAGCCTCCTCGGGCCTCTGAGGAGGGCCTCTGTCTTGAGAGTCTCCAAGCATTACCGAAAGCCACTGTTCCAGCATTACCGAAAATCAGGAATTTCTGTCTGGGAGAGCTCAGAGTTCTTGGAGTAAAACACATCTTAACAAAAGACTGAATCATCAGAAATCCTGTCTTCAGACACCAATGAAAAACAATCATGGCTCTTTGCCTCAGGATGTTGACAATCTGAGTTGCATTTCCCACCAGGATAACAATATATTGCATAAAACAGACAAAGCCTACAGCAGCAGTAACTGTGGTAAAGTCATTCTCTCAACGTCACCCATCACCCAGCATCCTGTTTACACAGAACAGAAGGCCTACCAATGCAAAAAGGCTGAAGAAGCCTTCATTGACAGCTCCAGTCTGGCACTCTATCAGCAGGTCCTCTTAGGAAAAAAGTCCCCTGTACATAGTACACAGGAGGACACCACATGTAGCTCCAGTGTCCCCATTCAACAAAATGTCCATCCAGGAAAAAAAGGTACTAATGATGTCACAAGTGTGGCAAGAGTTTCAGTGAGATCTCAAATCTCAGGACACACCAGAGAGTGCACACATTGGGAGAGGCCCTACCACTGTGACAGCTGTGGGAAAGGTTTTAGCTGGAGCTCAGATCTCAACATTCACTGCTGAGTGCACATTGGAGACAAACCTTACAAGTGTGAGGTGTGTGGGAAGGGCTTCATACAGTGGGACTACCACCGGAGCCGCAAGAGAATTCACACAGAAGGGAAGCCACATAAGTGTGGACAATGTGGCAAATGCTTCTGTTGTAGCTTGAGCCTTCACAAGCACCAGAGGGTCCACATTGGCGAGAAACTGTAAACGCGTGATGAGTGTGGGAAGCGCTTCAGCTTGAGGTCCAAACTTCACAGACATCAGCGGGTCCATACAGGAGAGGAGCCATTTAAATGTGAAGAGTGCGGGAGGTGTTTCAGTTCAGTCTCAAACTTCCAAAGCCACCAGCGGGTCCACACAGAAGAAAAGTCATTTCTCTGCAATGTGTGTGGGAAAGGCTTCAGTGGAAGCTCGAATTTTTAAGCCCATCAGAGAGTTCACACGGGGTGGGGGGGGGGCAAGCCATACAGATGTGATGTGTGTGGGAAGCGCTTCACCCGGAGCTTGAGCCTTCACAGTCACCAGAGAGTCCACACAGGTGAGAAACCTTATATATGCAAAGAGTGTAGGAAAGACTTCAGTCATTCCTCAACTCTTCAGGCTCATCAGCATGTCCACACCAGTGAGAAACTGTTCAAATGCAACACGTGCCAAAAGCAGTTCAGGCAGATCTTGAGCCTCAAGTCCCACCAGAGGATCCACACAGGAGAGAAGCCCCTCAGATGTGACACGTGTGGGAAAACCTTCACCCAGAGGCACAGACTCCAAGTCCATCAGATAATTCACACTGGGGAGAATCTATTCAAGTGTGAGGAGTGTGGGAAGGAATTCAGCTGGAACTCGGGGCTTGGTGCTCACCGGGGAGGGTCCACAGAGGAGAGATGCCCTACACATGTCAGCAGTGTCGGAAGGGCTTCATTTAGTCAGGTCTCATCATTTCAGAAGCACAGTGGGGAGAGGCCCTAAATTTGGGTTTCAGTCAGAGATCACATCTTGCCTACCACCACAGGGTCCAGAATGCAAGGAATCTCTTGGTTTTCTGTGCTGTCAGGTGGGTTCCATGCTGCTGATTGTTAAAAGCTCACCGAAAACCCAGAGGCTTCAGTAGAGACTATATTTTGATAATTTTCCCTCAACTCATTCTCCTACTGAGCTCATTGTGCAAAGGGAAGATAGTAGGTTACAATGCATCTTCTTAGTGTACAGACAAAGTAAAAAATTAAAGACTTATAGAGAAAAGGTTTCTGATTTAATTATAAAAGGAAGAATTGTCAATTGTCAGGAACATACCCAAGAAAAATCATAGGGCCTCATCCTAATGCTGAGATGATGTCATTATGGGTAATCAATAAAGATTGACAAAGAGCTTGTAGCAACTATTTGGGAGAAATTAACAAGTATCCTGTTTATATTAAAGATGTCTTAACTTCAGAAGGGAAGACAGGAAGTGTGTTATGCTGGGGAGACGTTTTCTTTTTTGTTTCAATGGGAGAGGAAAAAAATATGTGGATTCCATCTAAATTTATAAAACTCATTTTGACTGGAAGAGACACCCTGAAGATCTTGGCTGCTGACACGAAGAAAAAAAAAATCAAGAGGACCAACTACAGATAACACATATTGCTGTGGCTGGAGAGATGGCTCAGTGGTTAAGAGTACTGATTGTTCTTCCAAAGGACCCCGGTTCAAATCTCAACACCCACATGGCAGTTTGAAGCTGTCTGTAATGGCCAGGCATGGTGGTGCATGCCTTTAATCTCAGCACTTGGGAGGCAGAGACAGGTGGATGGATCTCTGTGAGTTCAAGGTCAGCCTGGTCTACAGAGTGAGTTCCAGGATAGCCAGGGCTACACAGAGAAACCATGTCTCAAAAAAACAAAACAAAAATTAAAACACATATTGCTGATCACTCTGCAAGGGATCCCTCTGTAAGACTGACTGACTGAGAAAATGTCTTCAGCCATTACTTCAGCCCTGCACAGTCAAGAAATCTTGTTGGCTACTAAATCCTCATTATGATATCCTTTCATATGGTATGGATGAAAATTTATTGCAATGGGGTAATTGTGGTTTGAATAGGTTTGGCCCCACACACTCATGTGTTTGGCCCATGGCAAGTAGCATTCTTAGGAGTTGTGGCCTTGTTGGGGTAGATGTGGCCTTGCTTGAGCAAGTGTGTCACTATGGGGGTGGGCTTTGAAGTCTCCTGTGCTCAGACTCTTCGAAGTGCAGACAAGAGCCTCCTCCTGGCTGCCTGCAGATGACAGTGCCCTTCTGTTGCCTGAGGATGAAGATGTAGAACTCTCAGCTCCTTCTCCAGCACCATGTCTCCCTGCAGGCTGCCATGGTTCCTGCCATGATGATAATAGACTGGGGCTGGAGAGATGGCTCAGCCGTTAAAAAGGCTAGGCTCACAACCAAATATATGATAATAGACTGAACCTCTGAGACTGTAAGTCAGCCCCAATTTATGTTTTCATTATAAGTGTTGCCATGGTCATGGTGGCTCTTCACAACAATAAAACCCAAACCAAGACAGTTATACAGTCTAAACTTACAGATAAAGAAATATGCTTTGTCACATGCTCATACAAAGAGCTAAGATTCATATTTAGCTGATCTCTGCACACTGTACATTTCATACATGTGTTGATGCAAAGATGTATATTACCTGTGAAAGTTTATATGTTTACAGAATAAAAGTCCAGAGACCAGTGAAGTTGGTGTGGCCCTGACAGAATTAATCCTGGAGGATGCTGAGAAGGATGTGGAGACATATTTATTCCAGAATCCTACTTGATCCAACCTCAGTCTGCCTAAATGGCTGTTTCATCAAAACTTGCTTCAAAGAAAGCTGCTCTTCCCAGATGACCACAATTGGTCCAGCCCCTCAGACTGTTACAGCTGGGATTTCATTTAAGCTTGAATTTTCACAGCCCACAGAGAATGGACAGCAAATATTACAGCTAGCTTTCTTAGTACTGGCCAATATCCAAATTTTTGCCCCCCCCCCCAAAGAAAAACGATGACCTCAGACAACAGGAAGCAATTTTAAGAGGTCGATGTCCCATTTCACAAAACATGGGGTGGGTGGTTTTTGGTCAGTTGTTGAGTGGTGATTGTTGTTAAAAGCGCATTAGTTACAAGTTGTTAATGGTCTT
Source organism: Lophiomys imhausi (assembly GCA_907164525.1). Taxonomy (NCBI): domain Eukaryota; kingdom Metazoa; phylum Chordata; class Mammalia; order Rodentia; family Muridae; genus Lophiomys; species Lophiomys imhausi. The sequence goes on along the minus strand of CAJQZJ010026257.1, from coordinate 3,455,977 downwards.
GATCAGGGAGGAAACAAGGTATAGGAGAATAGACTCGGGGATTTCTCTCTCTTTCCTCTATCCTTTCTTATCTATTGTTAAGGAGAAAAATGCCTGAAAAGGAAAAAAGGAGGGCATTTAGAATGATATAGAAATAATAGGAATAAAGGTAGATTATTAAATTTACTTTTAAAGTATAGAGCTATTTACCATTAGCTAATATTTGTATATTAGTATAGGTTTGTGTATATTGATATATAATGAAGACTATTATGTGTGTATGTTTCAACTCTTATTTAAGTTAATGGACCTATGCATTTCATTTAAACATACATTGTGAAGATCTAGAACTGTAAAGGTGCTATTACAAACTGTTTGGGATAATTAAGAAATGCAAGTTAGGGCTGGAGAGATAGCTCAGTGGTTAAGAGCACTGGCTGCTCTTCCGAAGGACCTGGGTTCAAATCCCAGCACCCACATGGCAGTTCACAGCTGTCTGTAATTGCCAGGCATGGTGGTGCATGCCTATAATCCCAGCTCTTGGGAGGCAGAGGCAGGTGGATCTCTGTGAGTTCAAGGCCAGCCTGGCCTACAGAGTGAGTCCAGGATAACTAGGGATACAAAGAGAAACCATGTCTCAAAAAACCTTAAAAAATGCAAGTTAACAGTCAATCAAACTCATGGGTCATGTTTAATACAGAACTTTGTATTTAAATCATTCTTTGTACTTAAATCATTAATCACAGTTTAGTGATTGTTTTAGTATTTGTACTTAGTAGTGGAAAGCAATGTTTAAAAAAAAAATCCTGGGGCTGGAAAGATGACTCAGCACTTAAGAGCACTGACTGTTCTTTCAAAGGACCTGGGTTCAAATCCCAGCACCCACATGGGAGTTCACAGCTGTCTGCAATTGCCGGGCATGGTAGTGCACGCCTATAATCCCAGCACTTGGGAGACAGAGGCAGGTATTCTCTGTGAGTTCAAGGCTAGTTTATTCTATAAAAGTGAGTCCAGGACAGCAAGGGATACACAGAGAAACCCTGTCTCGAAAAAACAAACAAAAAAAAATCGTGTAGTTTTCAGACTAATAAATTGAACTTAAACATGTGGGATTGAAATTTTTGGCCATGAATTCATTGAGGACAAGGTTTTTATTGTAACCAATGCTACAGATGTTTTATACAAAGTATTTACCAATGAAAAACATTTCTTTAAGGAATCCCAGGGACACACTACATAATGTTTTACCAACCTTAAATTTTTTGAATGTCAATGAAAATGGTACCACTGCAGCTGAAACACACTGGGTTATAGAAAAAACTGAAGAATTAAATCAACCAGTATACTATGAAACCCAACCTTTTAATTTTTAAACACTTATTTATTTATTAGTAACTATTCACTTACAACAAATATAAACACTTAACTACGAACCCTACAAATTCTTACAACCCCTATGAATGCCTACAACCCCTATGACCTAACCATTAAACCTATTGATAACTATTACAACTATTTTCATAACCTTTTAGAAGGATACAGTCTCTGTGTAGGCCCTTTAATGCACTTAGCAGTCTTTCTTCTGGAATATCTCAGATGTGGATCTGTCAGGATAAATTGGCTATGGCAACTTCACCTTAAATAAGGCTCGAGGCTTTCTTCTCTCTGGGAGACCTCAGCTGTCTGTAGGCCAACTTATTTCCTTCGCCCATCAGCAACTCTGCCACTCTGCCTCAGTCTTTAAAGCTGGCCACAGTTCTGTTCAGGCCACTGTTTGGACAGGTCAAACCCTCTGGGCAAAAGCTGAGCCACAGGGTTTAGTCTTGGCCTTTTGCTGTCTTGCTGAGGCTTTATCTGCTCACCAGCTTCCTTCTGCCTCAGGGAGATCTGGCCATCAGTCCACCAGCACTTTCTCCATCAGCTGATACAAACTACTTGTTGTCCTTTCTAGCGTGAGGACTCACTAGCATCGGAGCTCTCTAGCATGTGGCTCTCTAGCATGGAGCCCCAGCACGCCCTCTCCCCAGCTCATCCACTTGTCCTTAAATAGGATTGCTCCTTGTTCCACCTCCTTCAGCTTAATCTGGGCTCTGCCCACTTAGCAGTTGAAAACAATGCCAGGTCATAAAGTCTTTCCTTGTTTCACCTGGCTTCAACCTTGTTTTTCAGTCCATAGAGACTCCCCTTGTTTCACCTGACTTCATCCATAAGCTGATAAGCTAATTGCTCACAGCCAAGTTGTTCTTCATGGCCCGAATTAAGAGACTGTATCAGAAACCCAGATATTTACTAAATCTAATTTATATTAATCTAACTCCCTACAATACTATAAGGATATTTTGACTTTAGAGTGGAAACCTGCAATAATTTTAAGATGGGGACATGGTTATGCATATGTATCTACAGGTAATGAAAACATGTGGTTACCAACAAAACTTATAAAGATTAGATCTGACCAGAGAGACCAGAGAGAACCTCCTGTTAGCTGAGTCAGGAATGTCTTTGCTTGATAAGAGTATTTTATTAACTGTCTAATGTTCATAGTATTCCATTCCTTCATTCAGCATGGATGGAGTTTATACTGCAAATAGACTTAAAAAATTAATATATGCCCTTATTCCTCTTAAATTTAAAGAAAAAACTTATTTTCAGAACCAAAGACTGAATGACAATAACAACAAGACTAATAGACCAAATGATCCAGCCTAACAGACTGCTTCAATTACTGATTTTTTTCAAAATATTCATCCAAATCAATTTTAAAGGACTAGCTCAAAATGATCAATCAGACAGAAGATTGAACAACAAAAGCTACAGCTAGCTTTCCCAGGAATTGGCCTTTATTTCAATTTTTCAAGGGTACCCAAAAAATATATTTTCACCTTCTATCCCTAAAGTTGGGATAAAAAATTTTTGTTTGTTTGTTTTGTTATATGTTATATATTGTGATTGTCATCATCTAGGATGAATGGATATGATGAATGGATGTAAGAATGGATTGTTATTGGGCGAGGAAAATGGTCGACTCAGAAATCTCTTCTTTTCTTTTCATATTATTAAAAATAAATAAGATTATTTCCTAAATTTAAGATTATTTAAAATAATGTTTTGGATAATATTTATGGTTATTATATATATAATTTTATATATTTATATACATAAATATATAAATTTATAAAAATTAAGGCCAAATTTAAGGACATTTTGTATATATTATTTTGTATTATTGGTAGAAATTCAAACTAATTTTGTTTATATCTTGCCTTATATTTTGATTGTCAAAAATGTAAATATTACTATATATAATAAAAATTTATATTTATTTTGTTTGTGTATTATACATAAACAATTCATATGATTGTTCTTAATATAGACACATAGATATATTAGGGAAAATTAATTATTTAATAGAAAGGGGAAAGTGTGGTAGGGTTTGTGAAGTTAATATAGCATTTAGCAGCATAGGGATCTTGGATTAGCAGAAGTTGGATTAGCAGAAGTTTGGCGTCTCAGATAAAGGATGTGGCCAGAACCAATTATGTCCTGACGTGATTACCATTGAAGGGCGTGCCTTGAAAGCCTGCCAAGAGCAGATTGATCATGGAACCACAGGACGCACTGTCGTGGGGGCATGCCTTGGAAAGCCTGCCAGGGAATATGGCAGTGAAATACCAGAATTCTTGACACATTATGACACAAGGGATTTAAATAGGAAGCCCTGGCCTCGGACCCGCCTTCCTCTTTGTCTTCGTCTCCCAACACATGCTGAGAGACCACGCTCCATTGCTCATTACTGTTTTGCACCAACCTGATGGAATCCATGCTAGTGGAGAAAGTAAAGGCAGACCCTCCCTAGTGCTCCAGAACACTGGAATGGAGAAATATCTCCCCTCTGAGCCTCAAAGCATTGGAATGGCCAGAACGCCACAACGGTGCCCTTGGAGCCACAGAGCATGGAAACGGTGAGTGAGCAATTTGGAACTTTTAATATTGTAAATAATTGGGCCCTAGGACTGCAGAGGCAATTCTCAGCTGATTAAAGGGCCACCCCAAATCAATGGTCAAAACAGATTAAATTTATAAACTGGCCTTAAGATCTGATGAATACAACTCACAGACTTTAAGATTGAAAGACTTGATGGAAACCAGCCACTTGTACAGGTCCATGCCAAAATAGCTAACCTGAGAGAATTAATATCCTTTTAAGAAACTTAAGTTGGCCGGGTGGTGGTGGCGCACGCCTTTAATCCCAGCACTTGGGAGGTAGAGGCAGGCGGATCTCTGTGAGTTCGAGGCCAGCCTGGTCTACAAAGTGAGTCCAGGACAGCCAGAGCTGTTACACAGAGAAACCCTGTCTCGAAAAACCAAAAAAAAAAAAACTTAAGTTGGTGTAAGGTGTTTGCTTTTTATAGATTTCAGAATATTTTAGGCATTGAGATATTCTTAGTTAGATTATAGGTTTAGAATTGGGGTTTGGGTTTTAGGATTTAGGAATTTTATAGGTAATTGTTAAGTATTAATAAATATATAAATATAAGTAAAAATTTATTGTTACATTTCTTAGTAAACTTGAACTGTTCATTAGTTGCTCCTGCTCCTTTCCCTCTAGTCTTAGGTTGCATTGTCCTCCCCGACCCAAGGTTGCTCTGAGTTCATACCCTGGATTTTATTCTGATTCATGCTGCTTCCACACATTCTCCAAGGCTGTATCTAGGATAAAGAGAAGAGTTATTTCTTACGGTTCCAGAGCTCAGTTCCAGGTCAAGAGTCAAGCAGGGTCTTACTGTGTCATCTGATAGCAGGGGGTATACAGGAATGATGTAGGGAGGGCTGGAGACCCTGCCATGCACATGGTGGCTTAGGGCATCTGTAACGACAGTCCCAGGGGGGTTGATTCCCTCTTCTGACTTCTGAGGGTACCGCGCACATGCACACGCATGCACACACACACACAGTGAATATGTATACAAACAGACAAATCTAAAACCTTAAAGATGCAAGGAGAATGCGGGACCTCCCATTGTAACAGCCTGTGCTCCCTATTGAGGTGGTGCTGAGAGGAATAAAAATTTCAGAGACCCCCGTGGCAGGCAGTGGAGTCAGGCCAGCCATGCCTCAGGAACTAGCTAACCACAAAGCCAATAGTAAAGTAAGATTAAATTCATTCCTGAGGAAAACAAGTATATGATGTTTCCTGCTGACTAACTAAAGGGCTGGTACATTCCACCTGCATTTCACCTCACCCCTTTGGATTGTGGTTTAAATACCCTACTTTCCCCCAAATTGTCATCCCGGCTCCTCTACCCCTGCGTGGGATATGAGTGGCGTCCTCAGTGCACTGATTCCCCCACCCCCAAAAATAAACCTCTTGCGATTGCATCAAGAAGGTCTCTTGCGAGTTTTTGGGTGGCCGTGATATCCCGAGTGTCGGGAGTCGGGAGAGGGACTTCCCTTCCCTGGGTCTTTCATTGCCCTTCCTGACAGTCACTGCTCCAAATCCAACCTTGGAAATCTCAGTGCTTCTTCCTATTGCTGTGACATACACCAACTCCACCAAGCACCTTGGCTCCTCCGTGTCCCAATCCATCCCTGAGGGAAGTCAAGGAACCTAGAAACAGGGACTCAATTGGAGGCCATGGAGGGGTTCTGCTTACTGGCCTATTCTCCATGTCTTGCTTGGCCTACTTTCTAATAGAGCCCAGGACCACTGCCTAGGGGTAGCACCAACCACAGTGAGCTGTGTAACCAAACTTTTTAATTATTATTTAACACTTATTTATTACTATATTCACTTATAACAAATAGCAATTATTAACTATTAGTCCTATAAATTCCTACAACCCTTTTAACCTATCCACTAAACCTATTGATAATTATTTTTCTAACCTTTTAGAATGATACAGTCTCTGGGGCAGGTCCTCAGTCATCAGGAACACAGTCTTTGTTGTAGATTCTTTAACACACTTAGCACTCCTTTTTCTGGATCTCTCAGACGCAGGTTCGTCAGGGTAAGTTGGTTATTGCAGTCTCACCTTAAATAAGCCTTGATGCTTTCTTCTCTCTGGGAGACCCCAGCCCCTTCGCATCAGCAACTCTGCTGCTCTACTTCAGAGTCCTTAAAGCCAGGCACAGTTTCCTTTAGGCCACTAAAGACAGCTCAAACCCCTCTAGGCAAAAGCTGAGCCACAGGGTTTATTTAGTCCTTGGCCTTTTGGTATCTTGCTCAGGCTTTCTTTGCTCACCAGCTTCTTTCTGCCTCAGGGAAATCTGGCCATCAAATGATGGCCAGCACTTTTTTCAGCAGGACTCTCGGAGCTCTCTAGCATCAGGGGCCTCTTTTTCTTCATGGGGCTCCATGCACTGTCCTTAAATAGGAGGAACTCTGTTTCAGCTTAATTTGGGCTCTGCCCACTTAGCAGCTGAAAACAATGTCAGGCCAGATACTTTGTTTCTTTAAGTCCATTAAGTCTTTCCTGTTTTTCTGACAACCTTGTTTTGTCAGTCAATTAAGTCTTTCCTGTTTTTCTGACTTTAACCTTGTTTTTCAGTCCATTAAGTATTTCCTGTTTTTCCTGACTTCAACCTTGTTTTTCAGTCCATTAAGTCTCCTGTTTGTTTCCTGTTTTTAGTGATCATGATGATAATGATCTTAATGATCTTCATGCCCCGAATTAAGAGACAGTATCAGAAACCCCTATATATTTTCTAAATCTAATTTAATTTATCTAACTCCCTACAGAGCTGGACCCTCCTGCATCAATCTTTCATCAAGAAAATGTCCCACAGACTTACCCACAGGTTGATGTGATAGAGGTATTGTCTATTGAGGTTTCCTCTCCCCACATGACCCTATGTTGGGTCAAGTTGACAAACTAATACAAGTGTATATCCAAGCCATATGAAACAGTCTACAGGAGCATTAATCTTTTTGTTTCTTAACGCCTCTTGTACCTTGGGAAGGGAAGGCAGGAGGATCAGAAATTGAATGTCATCCTCAGTTAAGAAACCAGTTTGACAGGCGGTGGTGGCATACGCTGCCTTTAATCCCAGAACTAGGGAGGCAGAGGCAGGCAGATCTTTGTGAGTTCGAGGCCAGCCTGGTCTACAAAGTGAGTCCAGGACATCCAGGGCTATACAGAGAAACCTTGTCTCGAAAAAAACAAAAAAAAGAAAGAAACCAGTTTGAGGCCAGCCTGTGCTACATAAGGTTCTATTTAAAAAGAAGAAAGGAGGAGGGGCATTGCAGAATGTTTGATCCCAGTGTGAGCTCTGAGATTGTGAACCGTAAAAACCTTTTTCTAATTGTGGTATTGCTCAGCCTTTAATCCTAGAGTTTTCTGTTTACTGTCGACAAGTACTTGTGATGTGGATCTGCCCTAGAACACATCTTTAATCCACGAGCTTTCTGTACACTGGATTAAATAAAGTTAACCCTCGGTCAAGAGTTAAACAGGAAGGAGGGACAGTTACCTGAGGGGGTGTTTCAGACAGTGTGGAGAAGGAGTTGGGAGTTCTTCCTTAGGGGTTTCTCCTTCAAAAAGTTTTGTCCTCCCAGGCTTCTTCCTCTAGGTTCTTCTGGTCTTTTTATCTTAGGGCTTTTGGCTGGAACGTTGGTGGCATAGGAACATCAACTGGGTGCTTTCTCTGCCTCTTGGAGCTAGCAAGTTTTCAACCCAGCATCTGGTTCCTGAGTCTTCATTGGTAAAATTGAAGGACTGGGATATTTCAGGGTTTTTTTTTTTTGTTTGTTTTTTGGTTTGGTTTTTCGAGACAGGGTTTCTCTGTGTAGCATCCCTGGCTGTCCTGGACTCGCTTTGTAGACCAGGCTGGCCTCGAACTCACAATGATCCACCTGCCTCTGCCTCTCAAGTGTTTAATTAAAGGCATGTGCCACCACGCCCGGCGATATTTCAGTTTTTTAAACAACAGAGGTGAGGAAGGAAGAAGAAAGTAGGAGGAGCAGAAGGAGGAAAAAGAAAAGCCAAGTGTGGGGGTTCACACCTGAAACCCCAGTTCTGGGAGGCTAAGGCAGGAGTGTGTAGAATTACATACAGGTCATGGCAGAGGGACTGTCTCAAAAAACAAAAGGAGATTGTGACTTTATTGGCGCCAAAGAGGCTGATGGCTGCAGGTTAATTAGATTACAGCATAAGGAGGACAGTGCCTCTTGCTCCCTGCCTTCAGGGCCTGTGGGAAGGTGTTAGCTCCAAATCCATGGCCTGCACGAGGAATTTGCCTGCCTCAGATTCCACTGAAAAGGGAGTTGGGAGCAACAGCTTCATTTCCTAGATTCTTCTGCGGGTTTCATCCATATCCGTGAGCATCTTCAGGCACTTGTGGGAGGAAGCTCTGAGTTTTCAGCGGCTCACATGGGGCCCTACCTCTCACAGTTCTTCACAGGCTCTTTTGTCAATACATTTTTAGTTTATTATTCATTATTGTTTGCTAATGTGGTTCCAAGGCCTCTTCCTGTTTCAAGATTTTGCACCATGCAAGAGGGACAAGAGATCATCTTTCTGCAGTGGTGTCTGGTTGAGGTTTATCTATCCCTAATCTCACCAGGGCTGTTTTGTTCTGTTTGTTGAAACCGGGTCTCACTATGCAGTCTTCTATCCTGGATCTTGCTATTTAGAATAGGCTGACTTAAAATCAGATATACCTGTCTCTACCACCTGAATGATGGGATCAAAGGCATGCATCATCATGAGTGGTCCCCTGGGCTTATTTTTATTTCATGGACAGAGCTCACAGGTTAGAAATGAGTCCTTGAGCAGGGCTCAGCAGTAGATTCTTGGCTTAGAATCCCCCATTGATGGACTGGGGGCATGGCACAGCGGTAGATCTCCTCTGTCTAACATTTGAAAGCCTGGGGTTCAATGCCAGTATCATCTCAAAAAAAGCAATTTCTTGGGACTGGAGAGGAGGGTCAGTGGTTAAGAGTTCTTCCTGCTCATGCAGAGGTCCCAGGTGGGATTCCCAGTGCCCACACTGAGTGGCTCACAAAGGCCGGTTTGTCCAGTTCCGGGACCTTACGCCCTCTTCTGGCCTCTGAAGGCACTGCATGAAAAGTAAATCTGAAAAGAAAAAAAAATCTTCCTTGATTTCTGTTGGAGTTAGGCAGGTTGTAATTTAAATTCTGAGTTTTAGGACCGGAATAACTCTCTGTAACTGTGGGTGGGAGGCCAGTATCTTTTGATGGAGATGACGGAGCTAAGCAAGTACTTATGGTGTGGCTCAGTTCTAAAGAACACACTTTTAATCCAAGAGCTTTCTGTACACAGGATTAAATAAAACTAACCCTAGGTCAAGAGGTGGAGTAAGAAACCAGCTGACAGGGATCAAACAGGAAAGAGGGACACTGAGCTGAGGGTATTTAAGACAGCAGGGGGGAGGAGTTCAGGCTCCCTCAGGGGTTCCTTTAGAGGTTTTCTTCTTTGGAGTTCTTCTTCCTTGGTTTGTTCCTTCAGAGTTCTTCTTCATTTGAGTTTTCTCCTTTGGGTTTTTTTTTTTTTTTTTTTCTTGGCTTTTTCTTTTTGGTTTTTTCGGGCTTTTTAGCTTAGGGCTTTTGGCCGGGACGTTGGTGGAACAGGAATTTCAGCTGGGTGCTTTCTCTGCCTCTCTGAGCTACCAGGTTTTCATCCCCGTATCTGGCTCCCGAGTCTTCATTGGTAAAATCGGAGGACGGGGATATTTTAATGTTCTTAAAAAAAAAAAAATACATAATTGTCGAGAGCGCGGTTTGGTCATCCAAATCCCGACACCTCCTTCTCTATGGAAGGGAGTCGTGTGACCAGGTGACGGCACTCGCCACCCAATAGGGTCAAATGGAATACACTTAGGCAATGCTGGTCTTTATAATATTTATTATACTAAATAGTCTCTACTTCTACAGGATCAGGATAAGCTGCATCAATCAAACAGAAACACTTAATGGTCATTAAAGCTAGAATAACTAATATTACAATATATAACCACCACATCCTATACTTATATTAATATTCCCACATCACACATCATACGACCTGTCCGAAGACCGTGGCTCTCCTGTTCCCCTGCGTCGATGTTCAGGGCAAAGCCCCAGTTCTAGTCTCAGTTCAAGGCCTGAGTGAATGGGCAAGGGATAGAGAGAGAGGTCTCAGCACAAGGTCTGAGGAAGGGGCATAGACCTAAGATAGAGACAGAGGCTGGACGTCAGTGACAAGACTGATCGCCGCTTACTGCTTGTCTCCTTTGGTTTCTTATACTTTCATCTCAGCTTTAATTAACATATCTCTATGTCACCCGCATATGGCGGTACTTACTAGCTTCTTATCTGGCTCCTTCAGCTGGGCCTCAGCTGGGCTGTGGCTGACAGCTTCTTGTGGGCTCCTTACGCATAGGGCGGCACTCACTATCTTCTTATCTAGCTCCTTCAGCTGGGCCTCAGCTGGGCTGTGGCTGACAGCTTATTGCAGCTAAACGAGAAGCTATTACTTATAATCCAATACTTAAATTACTTAATCCAATACTTAAATTACTTACTAAACTTCCTGCAGCCATTCTTTATGGCTGCTTACAGGCTCCTTACAATAATTGTCTTTCATGGCATTTCAGAAATGAACAAACAAAAAAAGCAAACCCAGGAGAGTGAGTTCCCAAAAAGCGATTTCCACTGACTTCATTCTACTTAAACAGCTTGGAAGGTATTGACCCTTTAGGGTTCTGGGGAATGTAGTCTGGGATGGCACCGTAGCGAGGCTCTTGAATTGAGGCATTCTGGGAATTGTAGTTTCAGCTTCAGTGGCGGCCAGTTCGTTTCCGTTCCCCTGAGGATAGGCTTTCTGACAAGGCTTCTGGTGAGGTGAGATGCTGGGGCATCCCAAGGCACTTCATGTACATTCGTGCTCCTGGTGTCTCCCCTCGGGGTCCGAGTCTGCGGCCCGGAGAGAAGCGGGGCGGTGGCGGCGGCCGCCTGGTCCTCTCTCGCTGGCGGCGCTGCCCGGGAATCCTGCATCCATCTCAGCGGCTTGCGGAGTCCCGGGAGAGTCTAGGTTCCCACGGAGCCTGGCAGAGGAGCTGTGACGACAGATGTCCAGTGTCCTGAAGCCTTAAGTGGTATGCGACTCCGGTTTTTAATTGTGATTTTGTTGTTGTTGTTGTTGCATTTTAAAAATATACTTAGAGAGGGGGCGTGTCACAATTTGTGTAAGGAGGAGGTCAGAAGACAAGTTGTCTGAGTTCAATCTCTCCTTCCACCACGTGTTGTCCAGAGACTCGAACTCAGGCGGTCAGGCTCTGCAGCAGTCCCCTTTTCCCGCTGAGCCATCCCTCTGGACCATACTCCCCTTTCCTTAGAGAGGGTTTAGGTTTTTATTGGTCATTATCTTCATGCACGTGGGAAAAGAGACTTTGTGGAGGCTCTTGCAGATGAGCAACGTGTACTAGTATTTAAACCTTTTAGAGCGAGAGGCTGAGGGGTGATTTAACTCCTTTGTATGGAAACAATTTGTATGTAAGATATCTGTCACAATTAACAGACCCTTTGGAGAGTGGTGGTCAGTCATGATGCAGCGTGTTCATTAGTTTGGAGCTCCTTAAAGATGTGTTTTTTCTGGGAAGCCCATCACCACAGGCAACTTTGTGAAGATAATTGCTCATTGACCCCCTGAAGCTGCTGGAAAGAGAATGTGGGCTTTCCTAACCGTTTGAGGTGAGTAAATTGAGGCACGGATGGCTTGGTAACCTGGGGGCTTCCACTACCAGGTAGAAAAGCCAGGTCTCTGCACACAAACTTGGAATGCCAGCACTTGGGGCTGATGGAAAAGCTGAGGAAGCCATGTGGACTGACTGTCCTAGCAGTGCTCTCATGATGCTCTTCCTCCCCAGCTTGCTTCCCAGAGCCCTGCCTTGTCTCAAAGAGAAGAAGAGAACGATGACCAAGCTACAGGTGAGTCGGGTTGCTTCCCCACTTCCCCCAGTGCTAGGGATTGCAGACAGTGCTTGTTTTGCTAATAACAGTGGTGATTTTCCCAGCTAATTTATTAGTAGGCAGTAAGTATCCCTGATTCTCTGTATTCTGGCTTAAACGTGACACTTTTAAAAATCTTTAGTAAGTGATTTAAAATAGCAGTTTTCTAAAATTTTCACTTACTTAAATTTTTGTTTTACATTTATTGTGTTTATATGGACAGTGCATTTAATATGTATATATCATATAATATAAGTATAAATATATAATTATAATGTATATGTATATACATATAAAATACAGCCTTTATGGAACGCCGTGTGGCCATGAATGGCATAACAGACAATGATGAAAGTGTTGTGGACATATATTGGCTGCTTAATGCATATCATACGGTGTCCTAGGTCCTTTCTGTGGTCTCATTTAATCTCTTCAGGGACATTGGGTTGTAGGGACATTGTGACATAGGTACTGCCACACAGATGGGAAACTAGGGCACTGAGAAGTTGCCCAAGCCATTCAGGCCAGAGCCTTGAAGTATGAACTGAGGTCCTTAAGGTTTCCAGAGCCTGTGCTGGCACCAATGACCTGGAACTCACTCTGTAGACCAGACTGGCCTTGAATTCACAGAGATCCACCTGCCTCTGCTTCCCAAATGCTCGGATTAAAGGTGTGGACCACCATGTATGGCCATTACAAACAGTTCCAAACTGCCATGTGGGTGCTGGAATTTAAACCAGGGTCCTTTGGAAGAGCAGCCTATGTTCCTAACTGCTGAGCCATCTCCCCAGACCTCTTTTTCCTTTCTTTCTTACCCCCCCGCCAAGACAATAGTTTCTCTGTGTAGCCCTGGCTGTCCTGGAACTCCCTCCATAGACTAGGCTCTCCTTGAACTCAGATATTCTCCTTTCTCTGCCTCCTGGGTGCTGAGATGAAAGCCATGTGCCACCACGGCCTGCCTTAGTCTGGGTTTCTATTAATGCAACAAAACACCGTAACCAAAAAGCAAATTGAGGATGAAAGAATTTATTTAGCTTATACTTCCATTAAGCTGTTCATCATTAAAGGAAGTCAGTACAGGTACTCAAACAGAGCAGAAACCTGGAGGAAGGAGCTAATGCAGAGGCTATGGAAGGGTGCTGCTTACTGGCTTGCTCACCATGGCTTGCTCAGCCTACTTTCATATATAACCCAGGTCTATCAGCCCAGGGATGGCACCACCCACAGTGGGCTGGGTCCTCCCCCATTAATCACTAATTAAGAAAATGGGTTACAGCTAGATCTTGTAACAAGTGGCTTTTAGTATTTTTGTACTTAATTAAATACTCTAATTTATTTTATTATACTTAATTCCTTAACTTCCCTTCCACCTCCTGTTCCTCCCAACCCTCCAACACTATGCAGGAGAGAAAGAAGGTTAGAGGGAGAAGGGACATAGGTCTCTTTGAGCTACTTCCTGCAGATTAGGGTTGTTGGGTTCTTTGCAGGTAATATCAGTCTCAGTAGAAGTCCAGCAAACCAGGAGACCGCAGTAGGAAAAATAAGCAGCAGTTTGGGGGAGCACCAGCAGTTGGGAGAGCAGCAACTGCTTTCTTCTTTGTAGCCACTTTTCTTTGTAGAGCCCCCTTCTTGGGGATCTGGATTTTTTATTCCTCTCTCCCAAGTCCTCTGAGTTAAATTTGCTCAGCTGGTTAAACCACACCTCTGCTAGCTCACAGGACACTTAATACTTAACATCCTGTGTCTTAAGCAGCCTCATACTTGGGACAAACAAAAACATTCTCATAATTGGTTATTTTAATAAATTTATACCACAGGATCTTATGGAGGCATATTCTTCCTTTTTTTGGTTTTTAGAGACAGAGTTTTTCTATATATCCCTGACTGTTCTGGAACTTTCTCTGTAAACTAGACCGTCCCCAAACCCTGACTTTGCCTCCAATGTGCTAGAATTAAAGGTGTACACCACTATCGCCCGGTTTAGGAGGCATTGTCTTAATCGAGGTTCCCTCCTTTTAGATAACTCTATCTTGTGCCAAGTTGACACAACACCATTCAGTACAGCCTGTTAGATTGACAGGGCTAAGGACATAGTGAGTGATTCAGACTGGAGTGCCATCTGCCAGATACTGTGAACACTCAAAAATGCAAAACATTTTAAATGATTCCATCACTCATGAAATGCATTTTAGAGCATTTTGGATTTGGGGATGAAGGTATACCCAAGCTGTCCTGCTCAGGAGAATCCGGGCATCATGACCATAGGAGGAGACGGGCATTGACAGCTGTTTCCAGTGCAAAGTCAGCGTATTACTCCTGACCTGGGTTGGCACTCTCTAACTCTGAAATCCATGACTTCCCTTTTAACTGTGATGGACCTAATGACCCAGCTACGGTTAAGATACCAAGTTCCTTGCACCAGTGTTTTCTTATTTTTGCCCCCTACCCACTCTGTAGCCATGGAAAGGGATGACTAGGTGTACTGGCTGGTGTTGGGTGTCAACAGGTGTACTGGTTGGTGTGGCTGACACAAGGTAGAGTCATCAAAGAGGAAGTAGCTTCAATTGAGAAAATGCCTCCATAATACCCATCTTTAAGGCATTTTCTTAATTAGTGATCATCAACATTGGACAGCCTAGCTCACTGTGGATAGTCCCATCCCTGGGCTGGTGGTTCTGGGTTCTATAAGAAAGCAGACTGAGCAAGCCATTATAAACAAGCTAGTAAGCACCACCCCTCCATGGCCTCTGCATCAGCTTCTGCCTTCAGATACCTATTCTGTTTGAGTTCCCATCCTGACTTCCTTCAATAATAAACAGTAATATGGAAGCCAAATAAACCCTTTCCTCCCCATCTTGCCTTTTGGTCATGGTGTTTCATCCCAGCAATAGAAACCCTAACTAAGGCAATAGGAACTGTATGAACAGTTGCTCATGTCTGTAACCGAACTTTTAAATTATTATTTAACACTTATTTATTACTAAATTCACTTATAACAAACACCAACAATTTCTTAACTATTAATCCTATAAATTCCTACAACCCCTTTAACCTATCCACTAAACCTATTGATAATTATAACAACTACTTTCATAACCTTTTAGAATGATACAGTCTCTGGGGCAGGTCCTCAGTCGTCAGGAACACAGTCTTTGTTGTAGATTCTTTAACGCACTTAGCAGTCCTTTTTCTGGATCTCTCAGATGCAGGTTCGTCAGGGTAAGTTGGTTATTGCAGTCTCACCTTAAATAAGGCTTCATGCTTTCTTCTCTGTGGGAGACCCCAGCCGTCTGAAGGCCAACTTACTTCTTTTGAATCAGGAACTCAGCTGCTCTGCCTCAGTCCTTAAAGCCAGGCACCGTTTCCTTTAGGCCACTGTTTGGACAGATCAAACCCCTCTAGGCAAAAGCTGAGCCACAGGGTCCAGTCCTTGGCCTTTTGGTGTCTTGCTCAGGCTTTCTTTGCTCACCAGCTTCTTTCTGCTTCAGGGAGAGAGCTGGCCATCAATGGCCAGCCGTTTTTTCAGCAGGACTCTTGGAGCTCTCTAGCATCAGGGGCCTCTTCTCTCCTGGGCTCCACGCACTGTCCTCAAATAGGAGGAACTCTGTTTCAGCTTAATTTGGGCTCCGCCCACTTAGCAGCTGAAAACAGTGTCAGGCCAGATACTTTGTTTCTTCAATTCTATTGAGTCTTTCCTGTTTTCCTGACTTCAAACTTGTTTTTCAGTCTATTGAGTCTTTCCTGTTTTTGCTGACTTCATGCTGATAATGCTCTTCAGGCCCCGAATTAAGAGACAGTATCAGAAACTCCTATATATTTTCTAAATCTAATTTATCTAACCCCACACATGTCATAGTGGAATTGGGTATGAAACTGAGGTGGCACGTGTTTGCTGTCACAGGTGGCAATGACATTCAGTGATGTGGCCATTATCTTCACTGAGAAGGAGCTGGGGATGCTGGACGCTGCCCAGAGGACACTGTACCATGACGTGATGCTGGAGAACTTCAGGAACCTTCTGTCAGTGGGTGAGGATGGTTCCCTGTGTTCCTTGGCCATGTCAGAAGGTCACATCCAGTGTCTTAGTTACACTCCACTGCTTTCCCTTGAGGTTTATTTATTTTATTTTTTTAAGTATATTTGAGTGTTTTGACTGCATGTATGTCTGTGCACCACATCCATTTGTCGTGGCCATGAGGCCAGAAGAGAGCATCAAATCCCATGGAACTAGAGTAACAGATGGTTGTGAGTCAGCATGTGGGTGCTGCAAAGCCAACCTGGGTCCTCAGGAAGAACAGTCAGTGCTCTGAATCACTCTAGCCTCCTCTCGAGCTATCTCTCCAACCTCCATTTTATTTTTTAAAAGCACAATCAACACCTAGATGCTATGCTTGAACCAAATTTTTGAACATTCCATTTGTGAGTATGGGTATGTGCATGTGTGTGTGTCTTAGTCCATGCCACGACCATGGAAACTCTTATAATGGAAGTCATTTAATTGGGGCTTGTTTACTGTTTCTGAGGTTTAGTCCATTGTCATCATGGTGGGGACCATAGTAGCATTCAGCAGACACAGAAGCAGACAGTTCTACATTCGGATCTGCAGGCAGCAGGAAGAGAGGGACACTGCACCTGGCTTGAGTATTTGAAACTCCAAAGCCCACCCCTAGTGACCCACTTCCTCCAACAAGGCCACACCTCTTGTTCTGTGTCAAGTCTCAACACTACAAATGGGCCAAGCATTCAAACACATGAGTCTGTAGTGGCCATCCCTATTCAAAACACCATGTTCCACTCCCTGGCCCCCATAGGCTTGAAGTCATATCAGGATGCAAAATGCATTCAGTCCAACCACAAAAGTCCCCATAGTGTATCACAATCTGAGCACTGTTTAAAAGTTCAAGAATCTTCTGAGACTCGTGCAATCTCTTAACTGTATGTAACCTTCTATGAAATAAATCAAAAACAAAAAGCAGATCACATAATCCAAGATACAGTGGCACAGATTATACCATTCTGAAAAGGAGCACAGTGAGGAAATACTGAACCAAAACAAGAACAAAAACCAGGAAGGCAAACTCCAAACTCTGCATCTCCAAGTCTGATGTCAAAGTGTTCTTCAGATCTCCAACTCCTTTCAGCTTTGTTGACTGGAACACAATTCTTTCTCCTGGGCTGCTTCCACTCCCTGTTAGTAGCTTCTTTTGGCAGGTATCCCAGGGCTCTGACATCTCTAACCTCTTGGGGTCTTCAAGGCAATCCTGGCTTCACCTTCTCAGCTTCACACAATAGCTTCTCTGGGCCTCCAAGCAGGGACACCCCTTCCACAAGTCTCGCCTCAGTGGCTTTTCTTAGCTGCAGGGAGTTTCCACAACCAATTTTTTGTGTCCTTGACTCAGACAGCTGAGTGCAGCCACCAGACACACAGCACTGTTTCTGCTCTTGTGTTGGGTATTTACTTCCTCCCCACACAACCAGAGTCCCATTGTCTCCCTCCCTGTCTCAATCCTTTGGCCCCCGATTTCACCCAGTAAAATCAAGTTGTTTTCAGTTTTTTATTTTGTGGCAAGGTCTTGATTTATAGCCAAGGTTTGCCCAGAAATTTGTGATCCTCCTGCCTCAGCTTCCCAAGCACTGGGGTTTGTCCACTGTGCCTGACAGGTACCCCATCTTCCTAGTGCCTCACATTCCAGCTTTGCTAATCTCCATTTTTTTTTCCCCTGCTTCTGTCTTTGTATCCCGGCTGTTGTAGGTCTGGCCAGAATACTCTTCCCTGGTGGAGTGCCATACTTTCTCTCTTTCCCTGCATTTGTCTTCTCAGGAGCTCTCGCAGGCCCTGCTCTGACGGGCAGCTTTATATGTGCTTCTGGTCACTCTCCGCATTCTGCACTTGCCTCTGCTGGTGTCTGAGCACCTCCAGACCTGTTGGCACCGACTTAGATTTCTGAGGACATACACCAAAGAGTGCGTGCACACTGTGACCAATGGCTCCATGGAGCCTGTGGCCCTTGTGCTCTTGCAGCATTATCCAGCCTCAGAAAGCCTTCTCTGTTCCTCAGAAGAGCCTCCTTCTTCTGACCCGCAACCCCATTCCTCTACTTCTTTCTCCCACTCACTTTAACCATTCCTGATGTGCCCAGCAACCCAAGATCAACGGATCTTCTACTTCATTTGTTTCCCTTTTCAGCTTCAGAAATTATTCAGTTCACCTTCGTTGTTTCCCATCCCGATAGTTTGTTCTCAGGACATTTCCTCATTTCCTTGGGGAACCTGTCAGACAGTCTTGCAACCTTTGTTATTCCTTCAGGATACCTGCTGCTTTGGATTGGGTTAGGGTTAGCTCAGATTTCCCTTGTTTTTTGAATCCCTTCCCCCTGCTCCTTGTGAGCCTGGTGTTCTCAAACACAGTGACTTCCTCAAACTGGACATGGGCTTCTGGCCTTTGCTGTTCCATGCAGTCCCTGTATGCCTTGTCTCTTTCCCTCAGCCTCCCTGTGACTTCCTCTTAATGAGTCCCATGTTGGCTCTGAGTCAGGTGAACCAGGATGGTCTTGGTGTCACCTGTAAATAGATTAGGATCAGGCTGGTCTTTTTTTTTTTTTTTTTCAGCTCCCTGAAGTCTCAGGGAGGAGTTGTACCCATGTGTACCTCAACACACACCATCCCTCAAGTAAAAGTGCTTAGATGCTGAAAAAAAAAATGCTTCCTTCGCACTGTTGGTCTGCTGGTCTGCACAACTATACATGAGCACAGCGAGGCAGGTACTCAAGAGAGGCTGAAGTTGACCTTGAGCCTTCATCATGGCCAAATATGGCTTGCTCTGGAGTGTGCTCTCTCCTTGTTGTAGATCTTTGTTCCTCAGAGCTCTTGGATGTTCATCTTTGAGACTGGTCTCTAGTTGACATATCCAGAGAGAAATGAGGATGCAGATCTCCGATGTTCCCATCCTTGCTGATATCACCTCCTATTCTCTATTGTTTTAGGAGGTCAGAATCCAAACAAGATGGCGACTCTTTATGCAACAGGATTAAGGAGCCTTTCACTGGTGTGGCTTCCATGCTGGCAAATGACAAGCCATGATGTCAACAAAGTGGCCAGAACTCCAGAAGCTGTAATAAACACTCTAGGAAAGGGATCTCACGTCCTGGAGCAATGTCACTCCTCCTGCCATGGTGGAGCAGAAGAGCCTACCCAGGCCTTCAAGGATGATGGCTGTCTTAAGAGTCTCACAAGTGACCATTCTAGCATGACTGAAAATCTGGAATTTCTGTCTGGGAGAGCTCAGAGTTCTTGGAGTAAAACACATCTTAACAAAAGATGGAATCATCGAAAGCACTGTCTGCAGACTCTGGTGAGAAACAATCCTCGTCTCTTGCCTCAGGGTGTTGACAATCTGAGTTGCATTTCCCACCATGATAACAATATATTGCATAAAACAGACAGAGCCCACTGCAACAGGGACAGTGGTAAAATCATTCCAACATCACCCCTAGCCCAGCATCATGTTTCCACACAACAGAAGGCCTACCAGTGCAGTGAGGACCAAGATGCCTTCATTGACAGCTCCAGTCTGGAACTCCATCAGCAGGTCCTCTTAGGAAAGAGGTCCCCTCTACGTACTACACACAAGGACCCTAGGCGTAGCTCCAATGTCCCTGTTCAACAAAGTGTCCATCCAGGGAAAAGGCGCTACTGGTGCTGTGAGTGTGGCAAGGGCTTCAGTCAGAGCTCAAATCTTCAGACTCACCAGAGAGTGCACACTGGGGAGAAGCCCTACACCTGCCCCAAGTGCGGGAAGAGTTTTAACCAGAGCTCCCACCTGTATGCTCACTTGCCCATCCACACAGGCGAGAAGCCCTTCCGGTGTGACCGCTATGGGAAAGGCTTCAGCCGCAGCACGGACCTCAACATCCACTGCCGAGTGCACACTGGAGAGAAGCCTTACAAGTGTGAGGTGTGTGGGAAGGGCTTCACACAGAGGTCACACCTCCAGGCCCATGAGAGAATCCACACAGGAGAGAAGCCATATGTGTGTGGAGACTGTGGCAAACGCTTCAGCTGTAGCTCGAACCTTCACACCCACCAGAGAGTCCACACTGAGGAGAAACCATACAAGTGTGACGAGTGTGGGAAGCGCTTCAGCTTGAGCTTCAACCTTCAGAGTCACCAGCGGGTCCACACAGGGGAGAAGCCGTATAAGTGTGAAGAGTGCGGGAAGGGCTTCAGTTCAGCCTCAAGCTTCCAAAGCCACCAGCGGGTCCACACAGGGGAGAAGCCATTTAAATGTGAAGAATGTGGGAAGAGTTTCAGTTCAATCTCAGGCTTCCAAAGCCACCAGGGGGTTCATACAGGAGAGAAGCCGTTTCGCTGCAATGTGTATGGGAAGGGCTTCCGTCGGAGCTCACATCTTCAGACTCACCGGAGAGTGCACACAGGGGAGAAGCCTTATCAGTGTGACCGCTGTGGGAAAGGCTTCGGCTGCAGCAGGGATCTCAACATCCACTGCTGAGTGCACACTGGAGAGAAGCCTTACAAGTGTGAGGTGTGTGGGAAGGGCTTCAAACAGTTGTCACACCTCCAGGGCCATGAGAGAATCCACACAGGAGAGAAGCCATATAAGTGTGGAGACTGTGGCAAATGTTTCAGCTGTAGCTCAAACCTTCATGCCCACCAGAGAGTCCACACTCAAGAGAAACCCTATAAATGTAAGGAGTGTGGGAAAGGCTTCAGTCATGCCTCAACTCTGCAGGCTCATCAGAGCATCCACACTGGTGAGAAGCCATTCAAATGCAATGTGTGCCAGAAGCAGTTCAGTCAGGCCTCACACCTCCAGGCCCACCAGAGGTTGCACACAGGGGAGAAACCCTACAAATGCAACACATGTGGGAAAACCTTCACACAGAGGTCCAATCTCCAAGTCCATCAGATAATTCACACTGGGGAGAAGCCATTCAAATGTAATGAGTGTGGGAAGGAATTCAGCTGGAGGGTGGGGCTTAGTGCTCACCGGAGGCTCCACACAGGAGAGAAACCCTACACCTGTGAGCAGTGTGGGAAGGGCTTCAGTCAGACCTCATCCTTCCACACACACCAGAGGGTCCACACTGGGGAGAAGCCCTACATCTGCAGCATCTGCTCTAAGGGCTTCAGTCAGAAATCACATCTCCTCAACCACCAGAGGGTCCTCACTGCAGGGAATCTCTAGGTTTGTTCTGCTGTCAGGTGGGCTCCATGCTGCTGATGGTTAAAATTGCCTCAAAAAAACCCGTAGGCTTTGGGAGACCTCACAGGGGACTATAATTTGGTTATTTTGCCTGGAACTAGTTCTCCTACTGGACTCAATATGCAAAGGAAAGATAGTATTTTAGAATGGATCGTCTTAGCAAACAAAATTAAAAAAGTAAGGGCATAAATAGAAAAGGTTTCTGATTTAATTATAAGGAAGAATTGTCAATTGTCAGGAATAGACCCAACAGAAATTGTTGTGCCTCATACCAATGCTGATTTATGTCATTATGGGTAATCAATAAAGATTGACTAAGAGCTTGTAGAAACTACATGGGAAAAATTAACAACAAATATCCTAAAAGCAAGGGACTTCAGTTTATAAAAAGAAGTAATTGGATTCTCCCCCATATAGTAAAAAGAACACCAATTCCTGAAGCACTTACATTTCATACTGATGCAAAGAAGTTGGTAATGGCTAGGTATAAGTCAGAAAAAAAATCAAATAATTTAGAGGACATATTCTTCAGTTCAAAAATAAGACTTGCCATTCTTATGACATTATTAGGTATTCCTGACTCTCTTAATATCAGACACTTGATATGCAGAAAGACCTGTTTTGCATATAGAAACTGCTGAACTTAGTCTGGATGATTCGAAATAACTTCATTGTTTTTCAACTACAACAACTGATTAGAAGTAGAAATCATCCATTATGTATAACACATATCAGATCCCATAAGGGTTTACCAGGCCCTCTAGCATATGGTAATGATGAAATTGATAAGCTATTGATAGAAAATATGCCAGAAGCTTCAGAATTTCAAAAGAAACACCATGTTATCAGCAAACATTTTAAAAGGGATTTTTCTGTCATATGGGAACAAGGCAAGGAAAGTATAAGAAAATGTACAACTTGTTTTTTATATAACCAAACTCGATTACCTGCAGGAAGTAACACAAACGGTACCCAAAGAAATGAAATTTGGCAAGTGGGTGTGTTTCATTTCACAAAGTTTGAAAACCAATCTATAGTTACATCAGGATTTCAATGGGTAACTGCTTTAAGTTCTAAAAAGCAAATTCTGTAATTAGACATTTCTTTAAAGTTATGACAACGCTCCAGGATATGTCTCTAGTAAAATAAAGCAAATTTTTGCGTATCATAATATAAAGCATATTACAGGTATACCACACAATCCTATAGGACAAATAGTTGTAGAGAGATCTAATCATATGTTAAAAGAGATGTTTAATAGAGAGAAAAGGATAACAAAGACTCCTAGAGATAGATTACATAATGCTTTATTAACTTTAAAAAATTTAAATGCTAATGAGAAAAAAAACAGATGGTGAGAGGCATTGGTTTATAGAAAAAAGTGCTGAACTATATCATCCTGTTTATATTAATGATGTCCTAACTTCAGAATGGAAGACAGGAAATGTGTTAGGCTGGGAGAGAGGGTTTGTATTTGTATCAACAGGAGAAAAAAACTGTAGTTACATTCAAATTTATAAAAATCAAATTTTGACCAGGGGAGACCCCCTAAGTATCTTGGCTTCAGATATGTAAAAAGAAATCTAGAGGACCAACAATAGTTAACATATATTGCTGATCCCTTTGCAAGGGAGAAGCTCTGAGACTGGCTGAGACATGAAAATGTCTCCATTCAGAACTTCAGCCATATAGCCAATAAATCTTGGTGGCTACTAAATCCTCAGGACTCATGCCATCCTTTCATATGACATGGATAAAAATGTATTAGTTTGGTTATTGTAGTGGTTAGAATAGTTTTGGTACTCAGAGATTCATATGTTTGAATGTTTGGCCCAAGGGAAGCAGCACTGATAGGAGGTGTGGCCTTGTTGGAGGAAGTGTGTCCATGTGGGGGTGGACTTTGAGGTATCCTCCTATACTCAGACTCTGCCCAGTGCAGATGAGAGCCTCCAGGCTGCCTGTGGATGTCACTGCCCTTTTGCTGCCTGTGGATCAAGATGTAGAACTCTTAGCTCCTTCTCCAGCACCATGTCTGCCTGAAGGCTGCCATGCTTCCTGCTATGATGATGATGGACTGAACCTCTGAAACTTTAAGCCAGCTCTCGTTAAATGTTTTCTTTGTAAGAATTGCCTTGGTTTTGGTGTCTCTTCACAACAGTAAAACTCAAACTAAGACAGTTATACAGCCTAAACTAACTTACAAAGACAGATACCTTTCACCTACTCATACAAAGAGCACAGAATCATATTTAGGTGGTCTGTACACATTGCACATTTCATATATATGGTAATGCAAAAATGTATATTACCTGTGAAAGTATATCTGTTTACAGAATAAAAGGCTAGACTTGCAGATCCAGTACCAACATCCTATGCCCTCCTTTTCTGACCTATGAAGGCACTGCATGAAAAGTAGATCTGAAAAAGAAAAAAATCCTTCCTTGATTTCAACTGGCATTAGGCAGGTTTTAGGAAAAGATTAGCTCTCTGTAGCTGTAGATGGGAGGCCAGTAAGTTTTGATGAAAATGACAGAGCTAAACAATACAATATCCAAAAAAAAAACCCAAACAAAACAAAACAAATTTAAAGTACTAATTAATCGGGCTCAACAATATACTGGTGATGGAAGAGAAAACAGGTGAACTGGGGGACAGCTTTTCAGAAATTACTCAACTCAAACCACAGACAAAGAATAGGCTGAAAACATGTTACCAAATTACAGGTGGTGGTGCACCCCTTTAAGCCCAGCATGCTGAAGGCAAAGGCAGGTGGATCTCTGTGAGTTCAAGGCCATCCTGTTCTACAGAGTGAGTTCCAGGACGGAAGTCAGGGCTACACAGAGTAGCCCCATCTCAAAAAAGAGCGAGACAGTGAGAGAGTCCCATTTCCCACCTAACTCCTGGCCAGATCCAATTAATGTTCCATTGTAAACACAACTCCTGCCTCTGCTGCTTTCCCTGAGCTATATAGCCTTGAGAAATGAGGACAACCCTTTGCTAAGAGACAGACTGAGTTCTAGAGTGCAAAATTATAGGTGGGGCTTTTCTAATGCCTGCTCTACCTCCCAGATAATGACTCAGAGACCTATTAACTTTATTAATAAACTTTAAGCAGTATATCTGGGCAGACACTCATCTATTCTAACTCAACTACTTCCCAGTCATGTACCCCATCACCTGCCAGTGTAGTCTCCCCTGGCTGCTCCTGCTCCATCCATGTCCTCATTGTGACCCCCTCATGGCAACTTTCTCACTGCCACCTTGTAGAAAAAAAAACTAATTAAACTATTTACCCAGTATTTATATTTTCTTTAATTGGACAGTGGTGTAAATCCTTAACCCGCCATTATAAATGAATACACACAGACACCAGGTGGATTTTATCAAGCCTAGGCCTGGGTTGTGCAATCCTAGCCCATCTAAGCTAGCTCATAATTCTATTACCCAAATATGACCCCATATATACATACGTCCTTTGGACTATTATTCTCCACACTAAGCCGATGTTCCAGGCCACATGGAAGGAGCTTTTTTAATCTACCCCATGGTGTGTCTTCCTTGTTTACTCCTGGCTTCTCCAGCAACCTTCCTCCAGTACTCTCTATGTCTCTAAAAGCTCCTAGTCCTGACTACCTCTGTCTTTGCCCAATCTCCAGGCCTCAGCATTTATTTAACAAATCAGAGTCAATTAACAGACAACAAACAGGACCAATCAACATTTAGAATGTTTAACACCACCCCATCACCACCTTCTCAAAGTGACCTGATGGTGGCCTCTCCTCTACCTTCTCCTCTCTCCACCTGGAACCCCCTAACTGGCATCAGAGTTCGTCCCTCAACTCTCCTTTTCTGCCCAGTTATTGGATGTTCAGCTCTTTATTAACCAATCTGAGATGATGGAGAACAATATTTACTCAACATTATGACAGATGCTTCATAGAAATGACAATATTCATGTCCACAAAGCAACCAGATCTCTGGGCACAGAAATAAGCATCTGAATACACAGTAGACAAAAACCATCCTTCAACACTAGGGTTATCAGGGACTCACATAGCCCAGGCTTGCCTCAAACTTGCTGTGTGAGTATAGCCATAACTGATCATTATGCCCAGGTCCTTCAGAAAAGGCAGACATTATTACCCATGAGAAGACAGGAGATTGCCCAGGGAAGTTAGTAGAGTCAACACAGAATCCAGCACAGAAAGCTTACAAAGGATGCTTCTGTCTGAGTGGTGGTGGCACACATCTTTAAACCCAGCGCTCACAAGGAAGAATCATGTGGATCTCTGTGAGTTTGAGGGCAGCCTGGTCTAGAGTAAGTTCCAAGAGAGCTAATGCCACACAGAGAAACCCTGTCTCAGGAGAAAAAAAGGAATGCTTCTGAGTCTGACATGGTGATGTTTGCACAATTAGGAGGATTGGGCAGAAAGGTCCTGAATTTGAGGCCATCCTGGGTTTTAAATGAAGGACAGTGAGGACACCCCTAAAGGACCCTAAGGCCCCAAAGAATTCCAACCTGTGAGTCAGGCCTACTCCATGACAGGCTTCATCTTGTTAAAGTAGGCCCTGAGGTTCCTCTTCCCATAGATGAGCTCAACAGTTAATGAAAAAAAACATAAACAATGGTCAAGACCTGGCCATTTAGCCAGAAAAAGATGCAGTTGCTTAACTACTGGTTGTCCAGTATCCCCATACTGGTTAGCCAGTACCCCCATATATATTAACATTAACTGGAGATCACTGATTAAAGGTAAATAGATCAAAGGTTGACTGCTCCCCTAGCCCAAGCTTTTGGCCCATGCTTTTCAGTTTGTTCCAATCATGTTGAAGATTACCTAACCCACCCTGGAATTCACCTGAGTGTCCTTCAAAGGAGCCTGTGAGCTCACCTCGGGGTCACCATTTCTTCTGAGTGGTGAAATCTCTGCATGCTGGAGTTCTGCAGAAAATAAACATTCTTTCCTATTACATGCTATCTGCGTTTGGGTGTCTTCTGCAGCATGTTCTGGACACTAACACAAAGTGAGACTCTGTCTCAACTATAACAGTAAATTTTTATTTTTACTTATATATTTATTAATACTCAACAATTACCTAACGATTACCTTTAAAAGCTCCTAAATCCTAAAACTCAAACCCTAACTCTAAAACCTATTCTAAAACACCCTAATACCTATAAAACAAACACTTAGCACTAACCTAAAGTTTCTTTCTTTTTTTTTTTTTTTTGGTTTTTCGAGACAGGGTTTCTCTATATAACAGCTCTGGCTGTCCTGGACTTGCTTTGTAGACCAGGCTGGCCTTGAACTCACAGAGATCCGCCTGCCTCTGCTTCCCAAGTGCTGGGATTAAAGGCGTGCGCTACCACCGCCCGGCTAAAGTTTCTTAAAAGGATATTTTCTCAGATTAACTTTTGGTGTGGATTTGTATGGGTGGTTGATTTCCGCCAAGTCTTTCAGTCTTACAGTCTGTGAGTCTTACTCGTCAGATCTTAAGATCAGTTTATAAATTTGATCTGTTTCAATCATTGAAGTAAGATGATCTTTTTTTTTTTCCAAGATTTTATTTATTTATTATGTATACAGTGCTCTGCCTGCACGCATGCCTGCAGGCCACAAGAGGGCACCAGATCCCATCATAGATGGTTGTGAGCCACCATGTGGTCACCGGGAACTGAACTCAGGACCTCCGGAAGAGCAGCCAGCGCTCTCAACCTCTGAGCCATCTCTCCAGCCCGTAAGATGATCTTTTAATCAGTCAAGATTTGTCTCCGACGGGTTGTGGTGGTACATAGCTTTAATCCCAGCACTCGGGAGGCAGAGGCAGGTGGATCTCTGTGAGTTCAAGGCCAGCCTGGTCTACAAAATTAGTCCAGGACAGCCAGGCTGTTACACAGAGAAATCTTGTCTCGAAAAACAAAAACAAACAAAAAAAGACTTGTCTCCATGGTCCTAGGCCCAAATAATTCACAGTTTGGAAGCCCCTCCAAACTGCCTCCAAATCCACCACTTGCTCACCATTTCTGGGTTCTGGGCACTCTCATTCTGGCTCGGGTGCTCTGGAGCGCCAAAGTCTGCAGCTGCTTTCCAAATTGGACCAATAGGCCCAACTCTGCCAAAAGGCGTATTTTGTCATGCTCTCCACCTATGTGGATCACTGATGGGGAGCACAAGATGATGATGAGATCTCTCAGCAGGTGAGGCAGGAGGAGCGACCTGTGACCACATGAATCTTGACTCAAATCTCTTCACCTGTCATAATGAATTGGCCATGTGCTTTTCAGCAGTTTTCAAGTGGTTCCAAGTTATGCCCTTGGGCAATGTGTCCCTCCATAGCTTTCCTTGCACAGGGGTGGAGGAGCAGCAGGAGGTCAGGAGATTGCGTGATCTGTCGTGAAAATCTGGAGTTCTTTTCGACAATGTCATTGCTATGGTTCCTGGCTAGCTTTTCAGGGAACGACCCTGTCCAAAGTCCGATGATAAACATGGCCATAATTTGATATGGCTCTCTTTTTCCTGAGACGCCAAATTTCCAAAATCCTATGCTGGCAGATACTACATTACTTCACTAACTCTAGCACATCAACAACCACAAAAATTATGCTTAACATAAGTGAACAACTTGTCAGAGAACTTCACTATAGATTAATAGAAAAAAAAAACTCAAACTAAGCCAGCCATGGAGGTTTATGAATGTGATCCCAGCACTTGAATGATGGATTAGGAGTTCAGAACTTTTCTCAACTACAGAACAAAGTTTGAGGCTATACTGGGCTACATGACATCCTGTCTTAATTTTGTTTGTCTTCCAAAAAGTTGGAAGAAAATAAGCACCCAATAGTAGAATAATATGGAGTCTAATATATTTGGATGGTTAGAAACTCATGGTGCAGAACAGGGAAAAGGAAAAGGTGTGTAGAGGTATAAAGGCTGAGAACTTTCCAAAAATAATAATCCTGCAATACTCAAGCAGGATACAAACTGAACATCAGAATGTGGGCGCATGGGCTTTGAGGAGATGGGGGCCAGGACCATGAAAAGTCCAAGGTCATCTTTACGTACGTGATATTAGATCTAGTTCATCTTAAAGGAGATGATATCTACAAAACAAAATAGAACAACTCACTACCATAGTCACATGTGGTGCCACACGTCTTTAATCGCAGAACTCAGTAGCCAGAGTCAATTCATCTCTGTGAATTTGAGGCCAGCCTGATCTATACAGAGAATCCTAGGACTCCCCGTGCTATATAGAGAAACTTTGTCTCTAAAAACCAAAACCAAATAAAACACACCAAAAAAAAAAAAATGAAAAGAAGTGGAAGAGGAGGATGAGAGGATGGTTCAGCACCTTATATGCTATTTCCAGATGGGAAACTGGACAGTGTCGGCAGGAGGCTAATTAAGCAATGCCACACAAAAGGAATACACTATCTCAAGAGCATTGCACCTTGGGACTGATAACTCCAGTCACTTCAAGGGGAAGAGCCAAGTTCCTAGGAACTGAAACCTTAACTCCTTTGAGGTCCAGGCCACAGACCCAAACCTGCATTGCACATTCAGCTAAGGACACAGGACTAGGTTTCTTCCATCCATTCATCAGAGACTCTGAGGAAGCCCTGGATCTATCTGACCCTAAACAATATGTCTGTGCACTGTGTGCATGAGGTACCTGTGGAAGTCAGAATACAGCAATGGATCTTCTTGGTCTGGAGTTTTTGACAGTGGTGAGCCACCATGTAATTCCTGGTGCTTTAATTGTGATGAATTTGGCCATTTTAAAAAAGGCTAAAAGTTTCAGAGTTAAAATGGCAGCTGTGTTAACTTTGAGAAATATGGCACTTTCATAGTCAGATCTCAGAATGCCCAGTGCCAAAACTGTGAGAAATATGGTACTCTCTTGTTCCCAAAGAAGGGAACAAGTCATTTCTGGCTGCAAGGGTTTCTCCAAAATAAGACTTTCTGGGTTTGCACTCTGTGATAAGGCCCACCATTGCACAAGTTAATTAATGCAGGTCCAAGAGGGACATACAAGATAATCTTTTGCAGTCAGGAAGCAGCTTTCTAGCCTTAGCTCGAGACTCAGCAGTAAAAAGTATGAGCCATTTCAGAAAACAGCCAAGAGTTACTAGGTTATAGAAAAAACCTTGACCACTGACTTTAAAAGGGTTTAGTTCATTGATAGTGTCTCTGTTTATAATTTCTCACTAAACACAGTACAATTATTGGCAAAAAAACACCAAGGGGGAAATGTAGTGAGAATTTTGATGTGTTTAAAAACCTAATTATGTTACGTAAACATGTTTATGTTTTAATCCCACGTGTGGGATATGAGGGTACTTCAGATTGTTATGGGTTCCAAAACAGCCACATACTGACCACCAGGTTCAGACTGATGGAAGTTTATCAAATGCTTAACCAAGACTAACAGGTCAGGAATCCCAATCCTGGATTTGGGAACCAGGACTGAGTCCCTGTGCTGTTCCCAGAGTGAGTTTTTAAAGGAAAAATCATAATCAAGCAGGAAGAAAATTTCTTAAAAATCATAACAATCAACTCTATTCCAGGTGTGTTGTGTTTAACCCAGCAAGAAGCACCAATTCCATACCAGGAACATCCTGCCCAGGCAGCTAAACAAAGCATTTAAAGCTGATTGGATGGGATTTGGGGCAGGAGGGGACTTGGGGGCTTTCCAGTTTTTCAGCATTCTAGAGAAAGGAACATGGCAGGATATTGTGGTTTTGTATAAGCAGAATATATATCACTAATTCAAGCAGAACAGTTAAGAAAGGCTATTTGGGGGGGGGGTCAGGCAAGTAGAGCCTGAGAATTTAAATTTAATTTCACCCCATGATCAAAAGAAAGACTGAATGTAAAATGGATGCAGGTATGCTAAAAGCTGCAACAGTCCTCAGTAGAGAAACCTTAGTTATACTAAATGTTGAAGTAGGTTTCTGCAGAGGGTCTATGGTTATCTTAAAAACTTATGTAAATTTCAACAAGATTGTCCACAGCAGCAGACTGTTGTCCACCAGCACACCTCCTGCGTGCTCTGTCAGGCTCATGATTCTGCCAGTTGAAGATATTTTAATTCTGGGGACTCTAGAGATGGTATAAAAAGATCAGAGCACTGTTAGGCCCAAGAAACGGCCTGAATGGGGGGGGTCAACTGCAGAATCACCAGGAACTTGAGAATGATGCAATAGCAACAGGTTTTATTTGGCCAGAATGCTGGGGTCAACCTCAAAACTTCTCCATGCATGGAGAAGAAGGAGACCTGCATGCTGGGGTTGCAGTCACAGAGTTCCCATGCAAGGGAAAGGAGGCAACCCTAAGCAAAGTCTATATTAAGTTTTTATACATTTCTATGAGGCAGAATCAAGCATCATCAAGCAACAGTACTTTCATTGGTTAGCAGTATTATCTCTACATTGATTGGTGCTAAGTTGTTACCGGGGACAACGAACTTGGTCTCCTAGAAACAGTTAGGGAACTTCCAAACCCAGGGGGGGTAGTACATGATAGTTTCTGGGGCAAGTTGACCTGGAGTTTAGGGCCTAGTCAAATTCCCAGGCTTCTGAAGCCTGACTAAAGTTTGGCCAAGTGAACTTTGGTCCTAACAGCCCCAAGAGAGGAGGAAAGGCTGTTCCTCCTGCTGGTTCCTGCTTCTGCTGCTGCTGTGCTGGTTTGTCAAGTGGTCATGAGAAAAGAGACAATAAGAAATTGAAGCCAGGGGTGATAGCACACACCTTTAATCCCAGCACGCGGGAGGCAGGGGCAGGTGGATCTCTGTAAGTTCAAGGCCAGCTTGGTCTACAGAGTGAGTTCCAGGACAGCCAGAACTATTACCCAGAAACCTTGTCTCGAAAAACCAAAAGAATAAGAAGAAATTGGAGATATTCTGACAAGGCAAAGATTGGAATTGTCCCAAGGAACTCAACACCCCTAATCAGCAAGAAGTCTAAAAAAGATTTCAACATCCCCTCTACCCACTAACCTTCTTTCTCTCTTACATGGTGTTGGGGTGTCTTAAGGTATTGGGTGGTAGATATAAGAACCCAAATAAAGTAGCCAAAAAAGCCCCTGCTACAGAGGGCTGCTACAAAAAGCTACAGAGAGGGATGCTGGGAGAAGAAAGCCTATACAGGAGATTAGGAGGCGGACACAGAAAGGAACAGATTGATGGGAACGGGAGCAGAGAGGTAAAGAGCTAGCCACATGGAAGGTCAGGTCATAGGAGAGAATAGTCAGATTAAGTTTGTACGGTGCCTAGGAGACTGCCCCAGTGAAAGGCCCAAACTTTAAACTATATAAGAATCTCAGGGGCTGGAGAGATGGCTTAGTGGTTAAGAGCACTAGATGCTCTTCCAGAGGACCCAGGTTCAAATCCGAGCACCCACATGGCAGCTCAGAATTGTCTGTAAGACCAGTTTCAGGGGATCTCACTCAGAGATACACACAGGCAAAACACCACCGTACATAAAATTAAAAATTAAAAAAAAAAATCTCAGTGTCGTTATTTGTATCATTGGCGTGTCTCAGAAAGTCCCTCTATAGAACATGTTTTTGTTACGTTTTTAGGGAGGGAGCGGGAATGAGAGAGTAGCACTGAGTTGAACTGTTCTTCAGGCAAGAGTCTTATTAACATAGTCACTGCAGGATGGTGGGGTCTGAAGTCGAGTTTCAGCCCCATGAGACAAAGTAAGGTATCTTCTTATCATTTGTAGTTTATTTTCTATTAATTAACTAATTGGTGTGTGTGTGTGTGTGTGTGTGTGTGTGTACACCAGTGTGCTAGAGCACCTTTGGTGGAGGTCAGAGGAAAACTAGAGCGTCGGCCCTCTCCTTCCACTATGTGTGTTTCAAGAATTGAACCTAGGTCCTCAAGCTTGCTTGGGCAAAAGCTTTTACCTGATCACCATCATAGACAGAGTCTCTTGTTTCTGCCACTCTGAGACTCCAGGCCACCTAGGATGGAGTCTGATTGCCTGCTCCATTGTGACTGTTTGCATGGGCACAGTGTAAACTGCCAAGTTGTTCTCTTTTATCTTTAGAAGCAATAAAGCAGCATTTTTCTTAGGTATATGTAAGTTGTATTTGGTGACAAATAGTTTGGGACACAACATTGAATATAAGTTGAGTCCAGTGTTCTTTAACATAGTATCTGGTGCATTCAAGAACTCAGGTTTGCTGGGTGTAGTGGCACATGCCTTTAATCCCAGCACTCCAGAGTCAGAGGCAAGCAGATCTCTGTGAGTTCAAGGCCAGCCTGGTCCAGGACAGTCAGGACTCTGTTACACAGAGAAAGCCTGTCTCAAAAAACCAAAACCAAAACAAAAACTCAGGTTTTCCAGTTTTAGCTTAACCTTTGCTCCCAATTAATGTGTGTGTGTGTGTGTGTGTGTGTGTGTGTGTGTGTGTGTGTGTGT
>CAJQZJ010026257.1:3395094-3423387 GCA_907164525.1 Lophiomys imhausi | reverse complement strand
TGTGTGTGTGTGTGTGTGTGTGTGTGTGTGTGTGTGTGTGTGTGTGTAAGAGGGAAAATAATTGTGGCACAAACTCAGGAGACACACAGGTTAGGCATAAGCACTACCTTTGAATATCCTCCTCAGCCCTTTCCTGGTGGATTCTAGGAAGGTGCTCTACCACTGAGCCATGTCCCAGCCCCACCACTGGGGGATTTTAAGCAGGGGATCTACCACTGAGCCAAGCCCCCAGCCCCTCACTGGAGGATTCTAGGCAGGTATGGTGGTTTTAATGACAGTGCCCTTACAGGCTCATATATCTGAATGCTTAGGTACCAGAGAGTAGAACTCCTTGAAAGGATTAGAAGGATTAGGAGGTATGGCCTTGTGGGAGAAAGGATGTTACTGGATATAAGATTTGAAATTTTAAATGCACATGCCAGGCCCAGTGTCTCTTACCTTGCCTTTCGGTATATGGATTAGGTAAGTCTCAGCTACTTCTTCAGCACCATGCCTGCCTGATGCCATGTTCCTGCCATGAAAATGGACTAAATAAACCTCTGAAACTGTAAGCAAGGCCCCAATTAAATGCTTCCTTTTATAAGAGTTACCTTGGTGTAGGGGTTAGATAAATTAGATTTAGAAAATATATAGGGGTTTCTGATACTGTCTCTTAATTCGGGGCATGAAGAGCATTATCAGCATGAAGTCAGGGAAAACAGGAAAGACTTAATAGACTGAAAAACAAGGTTGAAGTCAGGAAAAACAGGAAAGACTCAATAGACTTGAAGAAACAAAGTATCTGGCCTGACATTGTTTTCAGCTGCTAAGTGGGCGGAGCCCAAATTAAGCTGAAACAGAGTTCCTCCTATTTAAGGACAGTACATGGAGCCCAGAAAGAGAAGAGGCCCCTGATGCTAGAGAGCTCCAAGAGTCCTGCTGAAAAAAGTGCTGGCCATCATTTGATGGCCAGATTTCCCTGAAGCAGA
Organism: Lophiomys imhausi; assembly: GCA_907164525.1. NCBI lineage: Eukaryota > Metazoa > Chordata > Mammalia > Rodentia > Muridae > Lophiomys > Lophiomys imhausi. The sequence continues at coordinate 3,422,419 of CAJQZJ010026257.1, read as the reverse complement.
AAGAAGCCTTTGCCTGAAGCTGTGAAGATGAAGACTGGATTTTGTTGGAGACCGCAAATTGATGGAGGTGTTAGGGCTGTGGAATACCTCCCAAGGAGAGCTGCAGACCTGTGGTGAGGTTTGGATTTGTTTGGAAACACAGTTGTGTTGAAGGAATATGTATGGGTTGTGGGAGTGCTTGATCTACCAATGAAAAACACACTCATAAAAGGGGCGGGCAAATCAGCCTAATGACTGGCACCTGTGGGGAACACCTGGGAGCACTCCTGGTCCTGGTCAACAGGAAGTACCTCTGGAGGATGGCATAAGGTTGGCCAATGAGAAAACATCCTCATGCATAATTAAAGGGTGTATAAAAAGGAAGGCCCAGAAACTTGAGGGGGCTTTTTTAGTTTGGCATTGCTTAAAATCACTGTTCATCGCTGCTTCACTTTGAAAGACACTAGACAAAAGTTACAGCCTAGGTTGGACAGAGCCCAGGTGAAGGGTCACTTGGAGCCATAAAAGCCTTGGTGCCCAAAAAGTGGTTGGTGCCGAGGTTACTCAGAAGAGGCTGAGACCCCAAGCGGGGTGTGCTAACAGCAAGTGCCTAGGCAGAATGACTAAAGAGACCCCAAGTGAGAGGTGCAGCAACTTCCATTGTGATACCACAGCTAGATAACTACTGAGCTGCTGCTGATTCCTGTGTTCCCTTTGGCATTGGCTGATTTGGATGGACTGCTGATTAATTGCCCCAAGGAACTGCACCTGAGAAGTATCCTTTCCAGTGTGCCTTAGGTTGATGGGTTGGAAGGTGTTTAAAGTTATTAATAAATAGTTTAAAGGTATGCCAACACAGACCAGGTGTGAAAACAGCCTAAGAGAGGTGTCAGCAAAGCTGAAAGGAGTTGGAGGTCTGAAGAGGGCTTTGATATCAGACATGGAGATGCAGAGTTTGAAGTTTGCCTTCTGGTTTTCAGTCTTGCTTTGGTCCAGTATTTCCTCACTTATACCCCACTTCCTCTCTTTTGGAATGGCAATGTATATTCTGTGCCATTTTATGTTCAAAGTATGCAATTTGCTTATTGAATTTGATTTCACATGGGATTACAGTTAAGAGATTGTCATTAGTCTCAGAAGAAATGACCAACTTTGGACTTATAAACAGTGTTGAGTCTCTGATAGACTATGGGGACTTTTCATGTTGGACTGAATGCATTGTTTTCATTATGCTATAGGTACAAGCCTATGGGGGCCAGGGAGTGTGTTGGTTTGAATAAGAATGGCCCCATGGATTCATATATTCTAATGTTTCCTCATGGCACATTGCCCTGCTGTGATGATAATAGACTAAACCTCTGAAACTGTAAACAAGCCCCCAAACAAAAGATCTTTGAGATCTTGGTCATGGTGTCTTTTCACAGCATTAGAATAGTGACCTATTAGAATAGAATACCCTGTATTCTATCACCAGGTAAGTCCCCAGACCCTCACTAGGAATACTGACTCTGCTGCTAAATCAAGTTCTTATAGCTGCACAGTTTAAGTTTCAGCTTCTATAATGCAATATAATATGGGACTTCTATGTTTTTAAAAAGTATCCACAGCCGAGAGTTGTGTCTCATGCCTTTAATCCCAACACTCAGGAGGCAGAGGAAGGGGGTTCTATGAGTTCCAGGCCACCCTGGTCTAAAGTTCGAATTCTAGGACAGCCAGGGCTACCTAGAGAAATTGTTTCTCGGAAAAAAAACAAAGTATCCATAGTTGTCATTCGTGGCATTTCAGAAATGAACAAACCGTAAAACAACCCAGGAATGCAAGATCCCAAAAAGTGATTTCCACTGACCTCGCAATAATAGTTAAAACAGCTTGGAAATTATCTATTGCTTAAGCATTCTGGGGAATGTAGTCCAGGAGGGGCACCACCTCTAGGAACTTCTGCTGCAGCATTATGGGAATTGTAGTTCCCATTAATTGTAGTCCCGAAGTCGCTTCCGCTCGGACGAGGCAAGGCATCCTGGCAAGACTTCTGGTGTGAGGTGAGAGGCCAGAGCATCCTTTCTTGTGCGCTGTGCTCCCGGTGTCTCTCCTCCGGGACCGAGTCTGCGGCCCCGGGAGAAGCAGGGTGGCAGCGGCCTGGTCCTCTCTTGCTGGGCTCTGCCTGAGGCGGCGCTGCCCGGGATTCCTATATCCATCTCAGCTGCTTGTGGAGCCCCCGGGAGAGTCTAGCTTCCCACGGAGCCTGGCAGAGCAGTTGTGACGACAGATGGCCAATGTCCTAAAGCCTTAAGTGATATGCAACTCTGTTTTTTTTTTTGTTTTGTTTTGTTTTGTTTTGTTTGGTTTTTCGAGACAGGGTTTCTCTGAATATCTCTGGCTGTCCTGGACTCGCTTTGTAGACCAGGCTGGCCTCGAACTCACAAAGATCCGCCTGCCTCTGCCTCCCAAGTGCTGGGATTAAAGGCGTGCGCCACCACCGCCCGGCGCAACTCTGGTTTTTAAATGTGATTTTTTTTTTTTTTGCATTTATTTACTTAGCGACATGGCGTGCCACAGCTTGTGTACGGAGGAGGTGAGAAGACAACTTGTGGGAGTCAGGTCTCTTCCCCTGTGGTGTCCAGAGATTCGACCTCAGGGGGGTCAGGCTCTATGGCAGTCAGCTTTCCCCTCTGAGCCATCTCGCACGTGCAGACTCCCCTTTCCTTAGAGAGGGTTTTAGGTTTTTATTGGTCATTATCTTCATGCATGTGGGAAAAGAGACTTTGTGAAGGCTCTTGCACATGATGAGCAATGTTTACCACTATTACCTTTTAGAGCGAGAGACAGAGAGGTGGATTTCACTCCCATGTATGGAAACAATTATATGTAGGATATCCGTCTCGATTAACAGACCCTTCGAGAGTGATGGTCAGTCATGACACAGCATTCATCAAAGAGTTCAGAACTTCTTAAAGATCTGGGTTTTTTTTTTTTTTTTTTGGAAGCCCATCACCTCAGGCAGCTTTGTGAAGGTAAGAGACCCTGCATTAAACCTGAGGTTTCCACTACCAGGTAGAAAAGCCAGGAATACATGCAGATGTGGAATGCCAGCACTTGGGACTGATGGAAAAGCTGAGGAAGCCATGTGGACTGACTGTCCTAGCAATGCTCTCATGAAGCCCTTCCTCCTCCAGCTTGCTTCCCAGAGCCCTGCCTTGTCTCAAAAAGAAGAAAACGATGACCAAGTTACAGGTAAGTCAGATTGCTTCCCCAACTCCTCCACTGCTAAGGATTGCAGACAGGACCCCTGCATGCTGGGCAAGCGCTGTGCAGCAGAGCCACACTGAACTGTTTGAAAATATGAGGGGATGTTGCTGAGAAGAAAGGTTTGGTAGGAGGAAGGATAAGAGAGGATAGTGGGGGACTTGTGCTCAAAGTGCATTACACATGTGAAAGTGTAAAGGATAAATATATTTTGAATAAACAGCATGTGGTGGAGAGATGACTCCATAGTTAAAAGCACTGGCTCAGTGTGACGCCCAACACCCACACCTGACAGCTTACAATTGCTTGTATGTCCAACTCTAGGGGATCGAATGCAGGCACATGTACACACAGACAGACAAATGGCATACACGTTCATTTAAAAAAAAAGAAACTTTAAGCTGTTACATTTTTAAAGTGACATCGTTTTCCATGGTTTGCCTAATTTTATTTTGCAAGTAAGTGCGAATTCTCCTTACTTGTGTGGTTTATGAATTTGTTTTCATTTAAAATTTTTGTATTATTATTATTATTATTGTGTAAGGGTATTGGTTGTGAGCACGGCAAGGCACGTATGGAGACATCAGAGGATAGCATTTGGGAGTTGGGCTTTCTTCTTCCACCTTGCTGAAGCACAGTCTCCTGTTTCTGGGACTCTGTGGAGACAGGAAGATCCCTGGTGCTCATTGGCAGCCATCCTAGCCCATTTGGCAAGTTCCAGGGCACTGAAAGATCCTGACTCCAAAAAAAAAAAAAAAACAAAGTGGCCAGTAGTTGAGGAAGAACACCAAGATTGTCTTCCAGCCTGTACATGCATGTGCACCCTCATGTACATAAGTACACTCACATGCATGCATACATGTGTACACACATGCACAGATCACTGAACACCCTCATTTCATGCTTTTGTCATCCTGAGCATTCATATCCTGAACAAACAGGGAGAGGCTGTCTGCTGCCATTTGCACAACTTCTGGGGTTGACCAAACTCAGGTAATGAAGGAATGAAGAAAGGATAGACACACAGACACATGTACAGACAAGCTGGGATCAAATGACCCTTCTGCTGTGATGGAGAAACACCAGCAGTCTGGAAACTCAGTGTGTTTATTATACACCACTGAGCACCCAGGAGACATGATTCAGTAAATTGAAACATGAATACTAATGCAAAAGTGTGTATTTTACATGGTGTTCAGGCAAGTTCTCCAGCTACCCAGTATGATCAGTTACAAGCAGTAAATGCTTGTTTTGCTAATAGCAGTGGTGGTTTTTTTCCCCAGTTAATTTGTAGACAGTAAGTATTCCTGATTCTCTGTATTCTGGCCTAAACTGGATACTTTTAAAATTCTTGGGTACTTTCGTAAGTGATTAAAAATAGCATTTTCTGAAACTTTCACTTATGTGATTAAATTTTTACTTTACATTTATTGTGTGTATATGGAAAATTCATTTTTAAATTTGTATGTATATGTATAATATACATATATAATATATATATTGCAGCCTTGATGAAACACTATGTGTCTATCAATGGCATAACAGTCGTCAGAGAGGAAGTAGCCTCAATTGAGAAAATGCCTCCATAAGATCCTGCTGTAGGGCATTTTCTTAGTTAATGATTGATGGGGTAGGGCCTAGCCCACTGTGGGTGGTGCCATCCCTGGGCTGGTGGTCCTGGATTTTATGAGAAAGCAGGCTGAACAACCTATGATGAGCCAGACAGTAAGTACCACACTTCCATGGCCTCTGCATCAGCTCCTACTTCTAGGTCCATACAGCCCTGCTTGAGTTCCTGTCTTGACTTCCTTCAATAATGAACAGCAATATGGAAGTGTAAGCCAGATAAGCCATTTCCTTCCCAACTTGCCTTTTGGTCATGGTGTATCATCCCAGCAATAGAAACCCTAACTAAGACGATAGGAACTGTATAAACATTTGATCATGTTGTAGTGGAATTGGGTATGAAACTGAGGTGGCACGTATTTGCTGTCACAGGAGACAGTGACATTCAGGGATGTGGCCGTGGTTTTCACTGAGGAGGAGCTGGGGATGCTGGATGCTGCCCAGAGGAAGCTGTACTGTGACGTGATGCTGGAGAACTTCAGGAACCTTCTGTCAGTGGGTGAGGATGGCATCCTGTGTCACTTGGCAATGTCAGAAGATCAAATCCGGTGTCTTAGTTACACTCCACTGCTTTCCTTTTAGGTCTATTTATTTTATTTTATTTTTTAATGTATATTTGAGTGTTTGTCTGCATATATGTCTGTGTACCACATTCATTCATGGTGCCCACAGAGGCCAGAAGAGGGCATCAGATCCTGTGGAACTGGAGTAACAGATAGTTGTGAGCCAGCATGTGGGTGCTGCAAACCCAACCTGGGTCCTCAGGAAGAGGAACCAGTGCTCTGAATCAGTGAGCCATCTCCCCAGGCTCCACTTTATTTTTTTAAAACTGCGTTTTACATGTATATGTGGTGCTTTAAATAAAAAATTTTAAACATGTCTTTGTGTTAGTACACATGTGTATGTGTATGTTTGTATGTGTGTGTCTTTGTCAATGCCATGACCATGGAAACTCTTATAAAGGAAAGCATTTAATTGAGACTTGTTTACTGCTTCAGAGGTTTAGTCCATTATCATCAAGTTGGGAAGCATAGCAGCATTCAGCAGACATGAGTTTTTGTTTCTTAAAAAAAAAAACCCAGTTAAGTTATGAGAATTTATTTTTATTTTTTATTTTTTTTTTAGATTTATTTATTTTTATGTATGAGTTCTCTGTCTGCCTGCCCACCTGCAGCCAGAAGAGGGCATCAGATCACATTGTGGATGGTTGTGATCCACCATGTGGTTGCTGGGAATTGAACTCAGGACCTCTGGAAGAGCAGCCAGGTGTTCTTAACCACTGAGCCATCTCTCCAGCCTCATGAGAATGTTTTTGTTTGAGTCCCAGGTGTGGGATATGGGGCTGCTTCAGTTAGTCCACAGGTATTAACTATAATTGTCTTTTGTGCTCTAGGAGGGGCATGACTTAGCCAGCTGCAGAAAATTTAATTCTGAGGACTCTGGAGAGTGGTATGAATGCCAGAGCCCAGAGAGGGATGGGGTGGGATTGGAGGGGAGACCGGCACTCTGAACAAGGAAGAGGCTGCTGCTCTCCCTGCTGGTACTCCCCCATATTACTGTTGGTTTGGCTGTTGTGTTTGTTGATTTGCTGGACTGCTGGATATCCTGACAACTGAGATTAGTATTGCCCCCCCTGCAAAGAACAAGTACCGTAAAATGAATTAGAGTGTGTAATAGAACAGAAATAAAGCCACTTACAACACATGATAACAGGGCACACCTCCTGATCCCTGTCGAGTCTCACCACTCCCTATAGACCAAACATTCAAACACATAAGCCTGTTGGGATCCATACCTATTCAAACCACCACATTCCACTCCCTGCCCCCTATAGGCTTGTAGCCATATCAGAATGCAATATGCATTGAGCCCAACCACACGTGCCCCCACAAAAGTCTATCAAAATCTCAACAGTGTTTAAAAGTTCAAAGTCTCTTCTGATACACAATCTCTTAACTGTAACTTTCTATAAAAATCAAACTAAAAAAAAAAATCATATAATCCAACATAGGTGGCACAGAATATACCATTCTAAAAGGGAGGAAAGGGAACATAGTGAAGAAAACAAAACAAAAACCAGGACAGCAAACTCCAAATTCTGCATCTCCATGATGTCAAAGCGCTCTTCAGATCTCCAATTCCTTTCAGCCTTGTTGTTTATAACACTCTCTTTCTCCTGGGCTGGTTCCACTCCCTGTTAGCAGCTTTGCTTGGTAGGTATTCCGTGGCTCTGGTATCTATAACTTCTTGGGGTCTCCAAGGCAATCCAGGCTTCACCTTCAGAGCGTCACACAATGACCTCGCTGGAACTCCATGGAGGGACACACTGGCACATACTTAGCCTCTGCAGCTTTCCTTGGCTGCGAGGGTTTTCCACAATGACTTTCTTGTATCCCTGACCCAGACAGGCAAATGCAGCCACCAGATGCCCCAGCACTGCTTCTGTTCTTGTGTAGGGTGCTTCCTTCCCCCATAACCAAAGAGTCCCGTTGTACTGTTCCCTGTCTCAGACCATTGGCCTCCCATTTCATACAGTAAAATCAAGTTGTTTTCAGGTTTTTTTTTTTTTTTTTTGCAGCAAAGTTTTGCTGTGTATCCCAGGCTTGCTTGCCCAGAAATTTGTGATCCTCCTGCCTCAGCTTCTAAAGCACTTAGGGTAACAGGGTGACAGCCTTCGTCCACTCTGCCTAACAGGTAACTCATCTTCCTAGGAACTCACACTCAAGCTCTGCTGACCTCCATTTTTTTTTTCTGCTTCTGTTTCTGTGTCTCAGCTGTTGTACTTTACTTCTCTCTGGCCAGAATGCTCTTCCCTGGTGGAGTGCCATGCCTTCTCTCTCTCTGTATCTCTCTCTCTCCCCCTCCTCCCTCCTTCCTTCTCTCCCTCTATGTTCCTCTGCTTAGGAGCTCTCTCAGGCCCTGGTCTGAGGAGAAGATTTACTTGTGTCTCCTGCCCATTAATCACATTCACTTGCCTTTGCTGGTGTCTGCTCACCACCAGACTTGTTATCATGGATTTAGTTTTGGCTGTGGTGACATACACCAAAATTCCAAGTGTTTACACACTGTGATCAATAGCTCTATAAAGCCCTGGCCTGTGGTAGAAATTAGGCTATTTAGTGAATTAGTAGGCAAGCCACTGAGCTGCATTCCAGGATCATTGAATCTTATACTTTATTTGCTTCTTTTTTCACCTTCAGAAGGTTCGCCTTCCTTGTTTTGCATCCTGATAGTTTGTTCTCAGGTGATTTTCTCATTTTCTTCAGGGACCTGTCAGACACTGTTGCAACCTTTCTTATTCCTTCAGGACATCTGCTGCTTTGGGTTGGCAGCTGAGATCTCCCTTGTTTTATGAGGCCCTTCTCCTTACTCCTTTGTGAGCCCAGTGATCTTAAGTTGGAGAGTAGGTGTTTGAAGGAAACCCACTCACTCTTGCCTTTGCATTCCACCTCCCCCCCCAAGCCCTTTCCTAATCATCAGACATGTTTTGAATCTTGCCAATTAAAAGCTTTAGCTCTCTTTTCATAGTTTCCCAGCAAACTTGTATCCTGAAGTTACTCCAGTCTGCTCCTAGACACATGCTCTCAAACACAGTGCCTTCTTCAAGCTGGACATCAACTTTTGGTTCTTTTGTGTTCTGTTCAAAATTGTCTCTTCCCTCAGCCTCCCAAGCTCCCTATGCCTTCTCCTTATACTCTCACCTTGGCTCCTAGTCAGGTGACTTTTTGTTTGTTTGTTTTTTTTTTTTTTTTTTTGAGACAAGGTTTCTCTGTGTATCCTTGGCTGTCCTGGACTCACTCACAGAGATCCACCTGCCTCTGCCTCCCAAGTGCTGTGATTAAAGGCATGCAGCACCACACCCAGCCATTACAGACAGGACAGCTGTGAACTGCTATGTGGGTGCTGTGATTTGAACCTGGGTCCTTTGGAAGAGCAGCCAGTGCTCTTAACCGCTGAGCCACATCTCTCCACCCTTCCTAGGAGGGTGAATCAGATCAGTCTTCATGTCCCCTGCAGACAGGTTAAACCAGGCAAGTCTGATTTTCTCTGCTCCAGTCTCAGGGAGGAGTCGGACCCTCAGCCCATACCATCCCTCAAGTAAAAATGCCCAGATCCTGAAAATAGTGTCCTTCCTATTTTCCATCTGCACAGCTACACACAGGCACAGTTGTAGTGAGGCAGGTACTCAGCAGAAGATAAAGGTGATGTTGAGGCTTCGCTCCTGGGCTCACCCCACATTTCTCACCATGGTCAAATGTTGGTTGCTCCTTGGTGCTCGCTCTCCTTGTAGATCTCTATTCCTCAGAGCTGTCGAACGTTCATCTTTGATGCTGGGCTCTAGTTAATGTTTCCAGAGAGAAATGAGGACTCCTACCTTCAGTGTCCCCATCCTTGCTGATATCACCTTCTATTCTCTATATTCTTTCAGGAGGTCAGAGTCCAAACAAGATGGAGACTCTTCACACAACAGGATTAAGATGCCTTTCACTGGTGCGGCTTCCATGCTGGCAAATGATAAGCCATGATGTCAACAAAGTGGCCAGGACTCCAGAAACTGTAATAAACACTCTAGGAAAGGGATCTTACCACCTGGAGCAATGCCACTTCTGTTGCCACAGGGGAGCAGAAGAGCCTCCCTGGGCCTCCAAGGACAATGGCCCTCTTAAGGGTCTCCCAAGTAACCATTCCAGCATAACTGAAAATTGGGAATTTCTGTCTGGGAGAGCTCAGAGTTCTTGGAGTAAAACATGTCTTAGTGAGAGTCAGAAGTATCAGAAATACTGTCTCCAGACTCCAGTGAAAAAGAAGCCACGGCTGTTAGATTCAGGTGTTCACATTTTGAGTTGCATTTCCCACCATGATAGAAATATACTGCTTAAAATAGAGAAAGCCCACAGCAGCAGTGACTGTGGTAGCCTCGACTTTCCCATGTCCCCCCTCACCCGGCATCGTGTTTCCACACAACAGAAGGCCTACCAGTGCAGCGAGGACCAAGATGCCTTCATTGACAGCTCCAGTCTGGAACTCCGTCAGCAGGTCCTCTTAGGAAAGAGGTCCCCTCTATGCACTACACACAAGGACTCCAGGCATAGTTCCAGTGTCCCCGTTCAACAAAGTGTCCATCCAGGGAAAAGGCGCTACTGGTGCCGTGAGTGTGGCAAGGGCTTCAGTCAGAGCTCAAATCTTCAGACTCACCAGAGAGTGCACACGGGGGAGAAGCCCTACACCTGCCCCGAGTGCGGGAAGAGTTTTAACCAGAGCTCCCACCTGTATGCTCACTTGCCCATCCACACAGGCGAGAAGCCCTTCCGGTGTGACCGCTGTGGGAAAGGCTTCAGCCGCAGCACGGACCTCAACATCCACTGCCGAGTGCACACTGGGGAGAAGCCTTACAAGTGTGAGGTGTGTGGGAAGGGCTTCACGCAGAGGTCACACCTCCAGGCCCATGAGAGAATCCACACAGGAGAGAAGCCATATGTGTGTGGAGACTGTGGCAAACGCTTCAGCTGTAGCTCGAACCTTCACACCCACCAGAGAGTCCACACTGAGGAGAAACCATACAAGTGTGACGAGTGTGGGAAGCGCTTCAGCTTGAGCTTCAACCTTCAGAGTCACCAGCGGGTCCACACAGGGGAGAAGCCGTATAAGTGTGAAGAGTGCGGGAAGGGCTTCAGTTCAGCCTCAAGCTTCCAAAGCCACCAGCGGGTCCATACAGGGGAGAAGCCATTTCGCTGCAGTGTGTGTGGGAAAGGCTTCAGTCAGAGTTCGTATTTTCAAGCTCACCAGAGGGTTCACACTGGGGAAAAGCCATACAGATGTGACGTGTGTGGGAAGCGCTTCAACTGGAGCTTGAATCTTCACAATCACCAGAGAGTACACACGGGTGAGAAACCCTATAAATGCGAGGAGTGTGGGAAAGGCTTCAGTCAGGCCTCAAATCTACAGGCTCATCAGAGCGTCCACACTGGCGAGAGGCCTTTCAAATGTAATGTGTGCCAGAAGCGGTTCAGTCAGGCCTCACACCTCCAGGCCCACCAGAGGGTGCACACAGGGGAGAAGCCTTACAGATGTGACACATGTGGGAAAGCCTTCAGTCAGAGGTCCAATCTCCAAGTCCATCAGATAATTCACACTGGGGAGAAGCCGTTCAAGTGTGAGGAGTGTGGGAAGGAATTCAGCTGGAGTGCGGGACTTAGTGCTCACCAGAGGGTCCACACAGGAGAGAAACCCTACACATGTGAGCAGTGTGGGAAGGGCTTCAGTCAGGCCTCACACTTCCACACGCACCAGAGGGTCCACACCGGGGAGAGGCCCTACATCTGTGGAATCTGCTGTAAGGGCTTCAGTCAGAGATCACATCTTGTCTACCATCAGAGGGTCCACATTGCAGGGAATCTCTAGGTTTGTTCTGCTGTCAGGTGGGTTCCATGCTGCTGCTTGCTAAAAGCTCCCTGAAAACCCAGAGGCTTCGGGAGACTTCAAGGGGGGAGACGTGCTTCTGTTTGGGAGATCAGTTTTTTTGTTTCTTTGCTTAGTTTTTTGAGACCAGGTTTCTCCGCATAGCCCTGACTGTTGTAGAACTTGCTCTGTAGACCTGGCTGGCCTCAAACTCACAGAGATCCACCCACCTCTCCCTCCCTAGTGCTGGGATTATAGGTGTGTGCCCAGCTGGAAGATCATTTCTTTACAAATGTCAGAAATTATAGATGGGGGGAAGAGTGTTCTATAAATGTGTGGTCACTGTGTACAAGAGTTGCAAGGTTACTACCCATGTGCATGAATGATGTAGTGAGGGCTGGAGATACTGTCATCCATATGGTGGCTCACGACATTGGTAACAACAGTTCCAGGGGATCTAATGCCTGTTGGTGCTCCCATGGTCCCACAGATAACAATTCTGAGACTCAAAATATATTTTCAAACACCTTGGCCAGAAGCTTTGACTTGTTCTCTGCATAGCTCATAACTTCATATCCCATCTATTCTAAGTGAAGTTCTGCCACGTGGCTTGTTACATCTGCTCAGTTCCCATGCTTCTATCCTCCTCCGTAGTCCTGGGTGACTTTCCCATTCCTGGCTCTATCCCAGAATCCTTTCTGCCTACTGGATATCCCACTTTGTATGTTACCCTTTCCTTTAGGGTATAGGTGCTTTTACTGACAGGTGATGTATCTATACAGTACACAAGATATTCTCTCTACAAATTCCTTTTTTAGTCATATAAAAGGCTCCTTTTACAATAAAGTATATACAAAAAACTATGAAACAATTATTCATAGAAATTATTAGATAGAATTGACATTCACAATATCCAGTCCATATGTATTTAGCAACCTAAAAGAAAGAATTCTATCATCTATCCTATTCTGGTGATTTCAAAGTTCTGTACATAAATCATTCTTTATCCTAACTTGAATTACCAACCCTAAAACATATTCTTAGACCTTAAAATGTTTTCTCAAACCCTAAACAACTTAAGCTTAATCGTGAGACTATAACTATCTAGTCTTCAACCCTTTCACAGACTTGAGAAGGATATTATTACCTTAGTATGTAGGAAGTACAGAACAAGCAGCTTCCAAAACTACAGAAATGACAGAAATTTGTGTGCCTGAAGAGTCCCCCAAAATTCTTTTACAACACTGGAGTATCTATCTTCAGCCTTTTGCCCAGAATAGCTGACAAACCTCAATGTGGAGCAGGAATCGTGAAGGACTAGCCTACCTTGTCCTTGCAGAACTTGGCAGTTGACTTCTCCGCAACCCTGTTTGTCCATTTTGGACAGCATAGTATAGTGTCAGCAGTAGAAACAAGGGTAGTTTCTTGCCCTTGCCTACTACCTTTAATTCAATCTTCATCAGGAGATTCTTTGATGCTCATCATCTCCTTTGAAGTAGAAATGAGGGTGTTGTCAGGAGCTGACATGTCTCATATTCAGAAAATCTTTAACATAATAAAATATCTTTAAAATCCTTATTCTGTAAGTCTCTGGGGCTTTTGAGGACCATCTATAGCACATCTGAAAAGGCGAACATTTCTTGTTTTCTAGCTACTTAATATCTGTTCAACCTAGAAAGCATATTTTTATCTGACCTGTCCATGAGTTTGATTGACTAACTATTAACTTGCATTACTTATTTATACAGTTTTTAATGGCAGCTTTTTAAAGGGCTGGAATTAAACATTACATTTTTAAAAAAGATTTATTTATTATTTATACAGTATTCTGCCTGCATATATGCCTGTGTGCCAGAAGAGGGCACCAGATCTTATTATAGATGGTTATAAGCCACCATGTTGTTTCTGGGTTTTGAACTCAGGATCTCTGGAACAACAGCCAGTGCTCTTAGCCTCTGAGCCATATCTCCAGCCCTAAACATTGCATTTTTAAATGAGTTGCGTAGGTCCAATACTTTATACAGGAGTTGAAACATAATATATGTTCTAACAAAAATAACCTTAATTTTGTTACAAATATTCAATATCAATATACAAATACTAATGTAAGGAAAAATAATCTTAATTTTGTATCAATATATACAAAATGAATATAGGATTATTGGTTATAAAATGCTCTTTGGCTTAAAAGTAGATTCAGTAATCTACCCCTTTTTCCTATCATTTCTATATTCCTTTATTATTCTTATACTCCCCTCCTTTTTTTTTTTTTTTTTTTGGTTTTTCGAGACAGGGTTTCTCTGTGTAATAACCCTGGCTGTCCTGGACTTACTTTGTAGACCAGACTGGCCTTGAACTCACAGAGATCCGCCTGCCTGTGCTTTCCAAGTGCTGAGATTAAAGACATGCTTTTTTTCTTTTTAACACCTCTCTCCCTACATAAGAAAAGGATAGAGAAAAGAAAAAGAGAAATCCCTAAGTCTAACCTCCTATTCTTTATGTTCTCCCTAAGGAAGACCATTAAACAACTTGGAACCAACATCCATAGCTCATTGAACAATCACAAAACATCTGCCCTGCTTTTTTGGGAAATGGGGTGTTGTTATCTTAAAATTGTTTTCTTTTGATCATAGTTTTTCTTTTTGGGAGGCCCAAGAGAAATTGGGGAAATGGTCAAGTCCTAAGAAGGCTAGCTGTAACATTTGCTGTCCAGTCTATACTGTGAAAATGCAGGCTTAACTGGAGTCCTGATTGGAACCGTCTGAATGCTGGACCCACTGAGCTAGCTGCTTTGAAATTGTCCTGGGAGCAAGTTTTGATAAAGCAACAAATGAGGTAGTCTGTGAGGCTGAATCTGGACTATTTGTCTTGCCTTCCTTGGTGTCTGGTTCTTTTGTTCTTCAAACATATAAACTTTTACAGGTAATATACAATTCTGCAATAACATCTGTATGGAATGTACAGAGTACACAGATTAGTTAAAGATGAAAGACATATGTCTTTCTTTATGAGCTAGTTTGGACTGTATAACCAAACTGTAATATAAATCCATGCAATATGAAAGGATGGCATGTGATAATAAGACATGAGGATTCTGTAGCCAACAAGATTTATTGTCCGTGTATAGACATTTAGGTCTCGGCCAGTCTCAGAGCTATTCCCTTGTAGAGGGATCAGTGTATACATTATCTGCCTTGTTGATCTTGCTGATTTTTTTCTTTTTTTCTGCCACCAAAATCTTCAGGGGGTCTCACCCTGTTCAAATCTGTTTTCCAACAAGTTGGATGGAATACACAACCTTTCTTCTCCTGTGGAAAGAGATGCATAATCTCCCCAACACAACATACCTCCTTTCTTCCACTTTGTAATTAGGACTTCTATAGACTGATCTAATTCAGCAGTACTTTCTAAAATCCAGAGCTTTTTATCAGCTGTGCTACCTGTTTCATTGACTTTTAAAGAATTCAGCCAACAGAGCACCATTTAATCTATCCCTGAGAAACTCTTTATCCCCCTTTTGTTTTATTTGCACCTCATTTAAATTCTTGTTAGATCTATCCATAATTGTTTGACCTGTAGGATTGTAAGTTATATCTGCAGCAGGTTTCATGCCATAATGTCCAAAACATAGTTGTTTTCCAATGGATACCCACTGGGAAGCACCATCAGCTTTCATTTGTAAAGGCATTTCCTTAAAGCATGATTAGACCTCTCCACAACTGCTTGTCCTGTGTGGTATATCTGCAACTTGTTCACTTTATAATATGCAAAAAAAAACCAGTTTCATTTTACTAGAGGCACATGCTGGAGCATTGTTGGTCTCAATTTGTACAGGTATTCTTATCGTTTTCATAACTTCTAATAAATGCGTAATCACAAAATCATCTTCAGAATTCAAGGCAGAAGTCCATTAGAATTCCGAATATGTATCAGTTTTATGATGTATCAACACATGTTCATATCTTAATTTATAAAATGAAACACACAATCTATTGTATGATATTGCTCTAAGGTGGCATCAATAAGTAGAATCTGGATTTTCTTTTTGTTTTGTTATTTTTGAGACAGGGTTTCTCTGTAAAGCTCTGGCTGTCCTAGACTCACTTTGTAGACCAGGCTGGCCTTGAACTTGCAGAAATCCGCCTGCCTCTGCCTCCCGAGTGCTGGGATTAAAGGCGTATGCCACATACCCAGCAGAATCTGGATTCTTAACTCAATATATTGGTTGGCTTTTTTTTTTATGTGTTGCCATTTTTAAAGCCTTTGTAGATTTTTTTTCTCATCTGAAACTACCTCTTTTGATGTTATTGTAAGTTCCAGACTGGATTTCTCTGAAGGTTCCCTATTTTGAATCCTCCAACTTCTATTCTATGGTCTCCAATCAAACATCTAAATTTTCAGTCTCTTCTTTCTTCAAGTCTGCCTTATTCTGATGTCTCCTGAAAAGGGTATGTAAAACTGTAATAGTTATGGAGGAAAAAAAAAACCCCAGCCATTTGTATGCTGACAAGCAAAACCAGGTCATGTGGACTCCAGATGTATTGTGTTATATGGCTCCTCTGTGTCACAGTCCATCCATGAGGGAAGTCAGGTTAGGAACCTGGAAGGAGGGACTCAAGTGGAGGCGATGCTGTTTAGTGGCCTATTCTCCATGTCTTGCTCAGCCTACTTTCTAATAGAACCCAGGACCACTGCCCAGGGATAGCACCAACCACAGTGAACTGTGCCCTCCCACATCAATCTTAAATCAAGAAAATGTCCCACAGATTTGCCCACAGGTTGATGTGATGGAGGCATTGTCTAGAGGTTTCCTCTCTCCCCATGACCCTATTTTGGGTCAAGTTGACAAACTAATTAGTACAAGTATACATTCAAGCCATGGTAAGCAGTTTGCAGGAGAATTTTTTGTTTGTTTCCTAAACTTTGTGTTAGAAGTTGGGTCTTTTTGGTGATATTAGTATGCAGTTCAGCCTAGCACCTGGCAGCGCATAAAGGAGAAACTTGTCCCTTGAACTTGGTGCTGAGATGGACAGAGCCCAGTTGAGGCCACAGTTCTGTGAGGGGGGCATGGTTAAGAAACCACAAAAACTGCAGATGACGTTGGTTGGTGCAAGAAGCCATGGGACTACTGGATATCTCGAGAGATCTTGTGGGCCCTCGAGACTGCCAAGGATCAAGAGATGTTACGATATATAAACCAGAGCCCCACGTGACACTCTCTTCCTCCTGCCCTCACAGACTGAGAGACAGCTCACACTGGAGAAGTGTAGCAAGGTACGCCATTCATCAGCCTTTAGGCTGCAATAGTCTGAGGCAATTCAGCAGTCAGAAATCTTAGCAAGTAAGTGGAGTCAGAGAGAGAGAGAGAGAATTCTTGGGACTGGAGAGAAGGCTTTGTGGTTCAGAGGTCTTCCTGCTCTTGCAGTGGACCCTGATTGGGTTCCCAGTGCCCACACTGAGTGGCTTAAAACTGCCTATAAGTCCACTTCCAGGATCTTACATTGCCTTCTGACCTTTGAAGGCACTGCATGAAAAGTAAATCTAAAAAGAAAGAAAAAAAATTCTTCCTTGATTTCTACTAGCATTAGGCAGGTTGTAATTTAAGGTCTGAGTTTTAGGAAGAGAATAGCTCTCTGTAGCTGTGGATTGGAGGCCAGTATCTTTTGATGGAGCTGACAGAGCTAAACATTAAAATAATCTACACACAAAAAAAAAATTTGAAGACTAAATAACTATTTGGGCTCAACAAAGTATTGGTGATGGAAGAGAAAACAAATGAACTCGCAGACAGCCTGATAGAAATTACTCAATCCAAACCACAGACAAAGCATAGACTGAAACAGTATTCCCAAACCACAGGTGGTTGCACACGCCTTTAATCACACCACTGAGGAGACAGAGCCAGGCTGATCAATGAGTTCGAGGCCAGTCTGGTTTACAGAGTGCGGTCCAGGACATCCTAGGGTACACAGAGAAACCGTGTCTCAAAAAAAACCAACAAACAAACAAAACCAACAACTAAATATCTATAGTTGTCTTTCATAGCATTTCAGAAATAAATCGAAAAGCAAATCAGAAGAGTGAGCTCCCAAAAAGCGATTTCCACTGACATAACTCTAGTTGAGACAGTTTGAAACCTATGGACGCGTTAGTATTCTGGGGAATGTAGTCCCAGAAACGCACCAGCGCTAGGCGCTTCCGCTGAGGCATTCTGGGAATTGTAGGAACGAGGAACGAGGTCGCTTCCGCTCCCACGAGGTCAGGCTCCTATCACACGTTGCGAGGTTTCCTGGAAGCGCTTTTGGTGTGGTGAGAGGCGGGAGCGTCCCGCATCCTTCGTGGGCGCTTGTTCTCCCGGTGTCTCCCCTCAGGGTCCGAGTCTGTGGCCCGAGGAGAAGCGGGGCGGCGGTGGCAGCAGCTACGTCCTCTCTCACTGGGCTCTGCCTGAGGCGGCGCTGCCCGGGATACCTGCACCCATCTCAGCTGCTTGCAGAGCACCTGGGAGAGCCTAGCTTCCCACGGAGCCCGGCAGAGGAGCTGTGACGACAGCAGGCGTGCCACAGATTATGTAAGGAGAGGGTCAGAAGACAACTTGTGGGAGTCGGGTCTCTCCTTCCACCTTGTGGTCTCCAGAGACTCGAACTCGGGTGGGTCAGGCTCTGTGGCCCCGCTGAGCCATCTCTCAGGGCCAAACTCCCTTTCCTTAGAGAGGGTTTAAGTTTTTGTTGGTCTTTATCTTCATGCACGTGGGAAAAGAGACTTTGTGGAGGCTCTTGCAGATGAGCAACGTGTACTAGTATTTAAACCTTTTAGAGAGAGACTGAGGGAGGTTTTCACTCCTATGTGTGAAAACAATTGTATGTAAGATAGCCAGTCATGATTAACAGATCCTTCTGAAACTGGTGGTCAGTCATGACACAGCGATCATTAGAGAGTTCGGGGCTTCTTAAAGATTAGTTTTTCTGGGAAGCCCTTTCCACAGGCAGCTTTGTGAAGGTAAGAGCACACTGACCCCCTGAACTGCCAGAAATAGAGAATGTGGGCTTTCCTAACCCTTTTCAGTGAGTGAGGTGAGGCACGGATGGCTTGGTAACCTGGAGGCTTCCACTACCAGGTAGAAAAGCCAGGTCTCTGCACACACAGACTTGGAATGCCAGCACTTGGGGCTGATGGAAAAGCTGAGGAAGCCATGTGGACTGACTGTCCTAGCAATGCTCTCATGAAGCCCTTCCTCCCCCAGCTTGCTTCCCAGAGCCCTGCCTTGTCTCCAAGAGAAGAAGAGAACGATGACCAAGTTACAGGTGAGTCGGGTTGCTTCCCCAGCTCCTCCACTGCTAGGGATTGCAGACAGGACCCCTGCATGCTGGGCAAGCACTGTGCAGGGGAGCCACACTGAACTACATGAAAGTATGAGGGGATGTTGCTGAGAAGAAAGGTTTGGTAGGAGGAGGGATAAGAGAGGATGGTGGGGGACTTGTGCTCAAAGTGCATTGCACATGTGAAAGTGTAGAAGGGTGAATATATTTTGAAGTATAGAAAATAGGCTGCAGATACGCCTCAGTACTCAAAAGTATTGGTTCAGTTTGGTTCCCAGCACCCACATGTGATAGCTTACAATCACCTGAAACTCCAGCTCCATGGTCTAGAGCACCCTCTTCCGGCCTCCCAGGGCACTTGCACACACATGTACACAGACACACAGTATACACATTCATTAAAAAAAAACTTAAGTTCACTTGCATGTTAAAAGTGACATCATTTTCCAAGGTTTGCCTACTTTTATTTTTTAAATGAGTATGAGTTTTCCATATTCATGTGGTTCATGATTTTTTTCCCCATTTAAAAATGTTGTATTATTGTGTGAGGGGGTTGATTGTGATCACACCAAGGCATGTATGTTGACATCAGAGGACAGCATTTGGGAGCTGGGCTTTCTTCCTCCACCTTGCTGAAGCAGGGTCACCTGTTTCTGGGAGTCTGTGGATCCAAGCTGATCCCTGTTGCTCACTGGCCGCCATCCTAGCCCATTTGGCAAGTTCCAGGCCACTGAGAGATCCTGACTCCAAAACAAACAAACAAACAAAAAGGTGGCTAACATCTGAGGAAGGACATCAGAGGTTGTCCTCTAGCCTCTACATGCAGGTGCACCCTCATGTACAAAATACACTCACATGCATGCATACATGTGTACATACATGCACACAGAACACTGGTCACCCTCATTTCATGCTTTTGACATCCTGAGCATTCATTCTGAACAACCAGGGAGTGTCTGGCTGCCACCATCTGTACAGCTACCAGGATTGATTGACCGTGAGTGATGAAGGAATGCAGAAAGGACAGACACACAGACACATGTGCAGACAAGCTGGGGTCGAATGAGCCTTCTGCTCTGATGGAGATACACCAGCCGTCTGGAAACTCAGCGTGTTTATTACACACCACTGAGCACCCAAGAGGCATGATTCAGTAAATTGAAACATGAATACTAATGCAAAAGGGTTTATTTTACATGGTGTTCAGCCAAGTTCTCCAGAAACCCAGTACATTCGCTTCCAAGGAGTAAATGCCTGTTTTGCTAACAATAGTGGCAATTTTCCCAGTTAATTTGTAGGCAGTATGTATCCCTGATTCTCTGTATTCTGGCCCAAACTGGATACTTTTTAAAATCTTGGGTAATTTTATGATTAAAAATAGCAGTTTTCCTGAAACTTTGACTTAGTTAAATTTTTGTTTACACTAATTGTATGTATATATATATATATATATATATATACTATATTTAAGTTATATATATTGCTTTATACTTGTGTGGTTTATAAATGTATATATAATTACATATTTTATATATTATAGTATTATATGGTATATTATAATTTAGTATTAATTCATTCAGCCTTTATGGAACACAGTGTGGCCATGAATGACATAAACAGACAATGATGAAAGTGTTGGGCATATATTGGCTGCTTAATGCATATCATACAGTGTCCTAGGTCCTTTCTGTGATCTCATTTAATCCCTTCAGGGACAGTGTGATGTAGGTACTGTTAAATAGATGGGGAAACTGAGGCTCTGGGAATTTGCCCAGGCTCCTCAGGCCTTGAAGTGTGAACCGAGGTCCTTAAGGTTTCTAGAGCCTGGGCTGGCTGGCACCCATGACCCTGAACACCACTGCTGTTGGCATAGGTGTGTTCCTGAGAACACGGAATGAGCTACATGTCTGTTCCAGAAGGGTCCTGAAGCCTGTGTCTCAGTTAGGGTTTCCTTTTTCTTATTTCCCCTCACCTTCCCAAGACAAGAGTTTCTCTATGTCCACCAAGCTGTCCTGGAACCAACTCTGTAGACCTGGCTGTCCTCAAACTCAGAGATGCTCCTGACTCTGCCTCCCGAGTGCTGGGATTAAAGCCATACACCACCATGGCCTGACTTAGTTAGGGTTTCTATTGATGTAACAAAACACCATGACCAAAAAGCAAGACGGGGAGGAAAGGGTTTGTTTAGCTTACATTTCATAAAGCTGTTCATCATTGAAGGAAGTCAGGACAGGAACTCAAACAGCAGGAACCTGGAGGCAGGAGCTGGTGCAGAGGCCATGGAGGAGTGCCGCCTCCTGGCTTGCTCCCCATGGCTTGCTCAGCCTACTTTCATATAGAACCCAGGACCACCAGCCCAGGGATGGCACCACCCACAGTGAGCTGGGCCCTCCCCCCATCAATCACTAATTAAGAAAATGTGTTATAGCTGGACCTGATGGGGGTATTTCCTTCCTTTTATGGTTTTTCGAGACAGGGTTTCTCCATGTCGCCGTAGTTGTCCCGGAACTCTCTCTGTAGATCAGGCTGGCCTTGAAGCTGCAGAGATCTGCCTGTCTGTGCCTCCAGGGTGCTACGAATGAAGACATGCACAATATTACCCAGCTTAGGAGACATCTTCCTAATTCAGGTTCCTTCCTTTTAGATAACTCTAGCTTGTGCCAAATTGAGACAAAACCAGCCAGTACAGCCTGTTAGATTGACAGGGCTAAGGACATAGTGAGTGATTCAGACTTGAGTGCCATCTGCCAGATACTTCTGGACATACAAGGATTTCACAAATTACTTATCAAGTGTTTTGAATCTGAAATCCATAATATTCCAGAATGCAAAACGTTTAAAATGATGCCATCATTAATTAAATGGGTTTCAGAGCATTTTGGATTTGGGGATGAAGGTACATTGAGCTGTCCAGCTGGACATTCCATGCTATTTCCAGTACAAAGTCAGCACTTTACTCCCAACCCAGCTTGGTGCTCTCTAAGTCTGAAATTTGTGACTTCTCATTTAACATCGATGATCCCAGCTACCTAGCTATGGAAAAGATACAAGTAACTTGCACCAGTTTTTTTTTTTTTTATTTCCCCCCCACCCTCTCTGTAGCCATGGAAATGCGTGAATAGATATTCTGGCTGGTGTTGTGTGTCAAATAAATCAGAGTCATCAGAGAGGAAGGAGCCGCAATTGAGAAAATGCCTCCATAAAACCCATCTTTAAGGCATTTCTTAATTAATGATTAGTGAGGAAGGGCCCAGCCCACTGTTGGTTGTCCCATCCCTAGGCCGATGGTCCTGAGTTTTATAACAAAGCAGGCCAAGCCAAGCTGTGATGAGCAAGACAGTTAGCACCACATCTCCATGGACTCCACATCAGCTCTTGCCCCCAGGTTCCACCCCTTCTTGACTTCCTTCAGTAATGAACAGGAATATGGAAGTGTAAGCCAGATAAGCCCTTTCCTTCCTCCCCAATTTGCCTATTGGTCATGGTGTTTCATCTTAGCAATAGAAATCCTAACTAGGACAATAGGCACCATGTAAACTGTTCCTCCTGTCACAGTGGCATTAGGTATGAAACTGAGGTGGCACATGTTTGCTGTAACAGGAGACAGTGACATTCAGGGATGTGGCCGTGGTTTTCACTGAGGAGGAGCTGGGGATGCTGGATGCTGCCCAGAGGAAGCTGTACCATGATGTGATGCTGGAGAACCTCAGGAACCTTCTGTCAGTGGGTGAGGATGGCGTCCTGTGTCCCTTGGCAGTGTCACAAGGTCACATGTGGTGTCTTAGTTACTCTCCACTGCTTTCCTTTTGTGGTTTCTGGCTAGACATTCCCTCCTGGTCTGGTAACAGGCCAGAAAGGCATGCTCCCCACAGGAAGGCTCAGGCTAAAAAGGGCTGGGCAGAGAAAGGGGACAACATGGAGCTGGAGATCTGTGCCACTCCTCTGCCTTAAGGCCGGTACTCAAAATGATAGTCCCAGGTTAGGCTGGGGAGGGCAGACTAGGCCAGCCCCAGGCAGAAAAGGGTGGCTGCTCAGATGGTGGGGGATCCACTCTCAGAGCAGGGCCAGGAGGGCAGGTCAGTGGTGTGGGAGAGGCCACAGGAGCATCCACCCTGAACAGGCCTAGCCTGCCCAGGCCAGCAGCAGCTAGGCAGGAGCTGGTGCTCAGGAGAAATGGCAGAGGCCCAGTGGAGGCCACTGGGTGGTCTAATCGAGAAGCAAGCCTGGCTACATCATCAGTGGCAGCAACAGGGCAGAGAAGAGCCCTGGCTACCAGCAGTAGGAGGCCTAGCTAAGCACCAGCCAGGCAGGAGCCTGGGACTGAAGTGAGGGCAGTGGCAGATCCTTCATGGAAAAAAGATTGCTCCCCATCCCAAACCCAAACAGACAGACATCTTGCTGGGGTGGGGGGGTGTGGGAGAGGCAGAGAGAGTTAGTTTACTGCCAGAATCAGGAGTATTATATAACTTTGGGCTGTGGGAAGGGGTTTGGGAGGTGAATGTGTTTGAATCAGTGGGTGTTGGCCTGTCAAAGAAAGAAAATGGAATGCCTAATTAATTCATGGGCAGTGAGGGTGGGGAAATCTCCAGGAAGGCTAGACTGTCATTGGCTGAAATCCAGGTCACCAACAGAACTCATTAACATGGGAAAGTTGGGGGAGGATTAGGCCTAGTGACACATTTTAGGGGATCTAGGATCCTCAAATCAGAGGGAAGACGGGGTTCAGCAGAACAAAGGCTCAGGGGCACCAGACTTCCACCCCATCAGCAGAAATCCCCACAGCATTTTGTTGTTATTGTTTGTTTTTGTTTTTAGTGACATTTTAGTGCTTCCTCTGAATGTATGTCTGTACACCACAAGAAAGGGGAGTTTCCACAACCCCTTTTCTAATGTCCTTGACCCAGACAGGTAAGTGCAGCCACAGGATGCCCCGCACTGTTTCTGCTCTGTGTGGACTGCTTTCTCCCCTCAAAACAGAAGAGTCTCATTGTAACCCTCCCTGCCTCAGACCATTGGCCTCCCATTTCACTCAATGAAATCAAGTTGTTTTCAGGTTTTGGTTTTGTGGCAAAGTCTTGAAGTGTAGGCTAGGGTTGCCCAGAAATTTGTTATCCCCCTGCCTCAGATTCTTAAGCACTATGATGTCAGACTTGGTTCACTATACTTGACTGGAACCCCATCTTCCTCAGGCCTTACACTCCAGATCTGCGGATCTCCATTTTTTTCCTGCTTCTGTCTCTATGTCTGAGCTGTTGTCACTTCTGTTTGTCCAGAATGCTTTTCTCTTGTGAAGCACCATATCTTCATTTCATTCATTCATTCATTCATTCATTCTCTCTCTCTCTTTCTGTCTCTCTTGATTTCTCTGTCCCTCTGCATTTGTTTGCTGAGGAGTCCTCAC
Organism: Lophiomys imhausi; assembly: GCA_907164525.1. Taxonomy (NCBI): domain Eukaryota; kingdom Metazoa; phylum Chordata; class Mammalia; order Rodentia; family Muridae; genus Lophiomys; species Lophiomys imhausi. Next base: position 3,398,455 of record CAJQZJ010026257.1, on the reverse strand, counting down.
AAGCCCTGCTCTGAGGGGCTGTTTTACATATGTCTCATGCTCACTCTCCACATTCTGCATTTGCCTCCACTCCACTGGTGTCTGAGCACCACCAGACCTGTTACCATGGATTTGGTTTTTGTTGTGGTGACATTCACCAAAATCCTCAGTGTGAGCAATGGCTCATGAGGCCTGTGGCTTGTGTGCAGCTGCAGCGATGTCATCCCCAGAAAGCCTTCCATGTTCCTCACAAGAGCATCCCTCTATTGACCTGCAACCCCGTTCCTGTACTTCTTTCTCTCGCTTACATTAGCCATTCCCCATGTGTCGTACAAGCTACCAAGATGCTTCCCAGGATCACTAGATTATCTGCTTCATTTGTTTCCATTTTCAACTTCAGAAATTGTTCGGTTCACCTTCTTGTTTCCCATCCTGATAGTTTGTTCTCGGGTCATTTTCTTATTTCCTTGGCAGACCTGTTGGATAGTGTTGCAACCTTTGTTAATCCTTCAGAACATCTGCTGCTTTAGGTTGGCAGCTGAGATCTCCCTTGGTTTTTTTTTTTTTTAACCCTTCTCCTTTGTAAGCCTGGTGATCTTAGGTTGCAGAGCAGGCATTTGAAGGAAACCCACTTGCTCCTGCCCTTGCATTCTGTCTTTTTCCCAGAGAAGTCCTTCCTTAACCAGCAGGCTTGTTTTGAGTCTTGCCATCTAAACGCTTTAACTCTTTTCTTGTAGTTTCCAAGAGAGCCTGTGTGCTGAAGTTATTGCAATCTCCTCCTACACACATGGGCTCTCAAACACAGTGGCTTCCTCAAGCTGGACATCAGCTTCCAGGGATTTGGTGTTCTGCTTGCTTGTTGTATACCTGGTCTCTTTCCCTCAGCCTCCAAAGCTTCCTGTGCCTTCCCATTACACTCTCTCACCTTGACTCTGATCAGATGAACCAGATCAGTCTTCATGTCACCTGCAGACAGGTTAAGACTAGGCAGGCCTGGTTTTCTCTGCTCCTTCCAGTCTCAGGGAGGAGTTGGACCCATGTGTACTTCAGCCCACACCATCCCTCAAGTAAAAATGTCCAGATACTGAAAAGTTCTTCCTCCCCATTATGCATCTGCCCAGCTTCTCACTGGCACAGCAAAGGAGGTACTCAGCAGAGGCTGAAGCTGAATTTGAGCCTTTGCTCCTGGGCTCACTCCAGATTTCTCACCTTTCAAATGAGGCTTACTCTTGAGTGCTCACTCTCTTTATTGTAGATCTTTGTTCCTCAGAGCTCTCAGACATTCATCTTTGATGCTGGTTTCTAGTTAATGTTTCCAGAGAGAAATGAGGACTCAGACCTTCAATGTCCACATTCTTGCTGATATCCACTTCTATTCTCTATTCTTTCAGGAGGCCAGAGTCCAGACAAGGTGAACACACTTCACACAACAGGATTAAGGTGCCTTTCACTGGTGTGGCTTCCATGCTGGCAAATGACAAGCCATGATGTCAACAAAGTGGCCAGAACTCCAGAAGCTGTAATAAACACTCTAGGAAAGGGATCTCACGTCCTGGAGCAATGTCACTCCTCCTGCCATGGTGGAGCAGAAGAGCCTACCCAGGCCTTCAAGGATGATGGCTGTCTTAAGAGTCTCACAAGTGACCATTCTAGCATGACTGAAAATTGGGAATTTCTGTCTGGGAGAGGTCAGAGTTCTTGGAGTAAGACACATCTTAACAAAAGACGGAATTATCGGAAGCACTGTCTGCAGACTCTTGTGAGAAACAATCCACAGCTCTTGGCTCAGGGTGTTGACAATCTGAGTTGCATTTCCCACCATGGGAATATACTGCATAAAACAGACAAATCCCACAGCAGCGGTGACTGTGGTAATGTCATTTTTCCCAAGTCAGCCCGTAGCAAGCATCATGTCTACACAGAACAGAAGGCCTACCAGTGCAGCAAGGGCCAAGAAGCCTTCATTGACAGTCCTAGTCTGGAACTCCATCAGCAAGTTTTCTTAGGAAAGAAGCCCCCTGTATATAATATACATAAGGACATCAGGTATAACTCCAGTGTCTCCATTCAACAAAGTGTCCATTCAAGAAAGTGTCACCAGAGAGTCCACATGGGCGAGAAACCCTGTAATTGCAAGGAATGTGGGAAGGGCTTCCATCATGCTTCACCTCTGCAGGTTCATCAGAGTGTACACACTGGTGAGAAACCCTACAAATGTGACATGTGTGGGCAAGCCTTCACCCAAAGGTCCCATCTCCAAGTCCATCAGATAATTCACACCCAGGAGAAGCCATTCAAATGCCAGGAGTGTGGGAAGGGATTGAGATCAAGGGTAGGGCTTATTACTCACCAGAGGGTCCACACAGGAGAGAAGCCCTACATGTGTCAGCAGTGTGGAAAAGGCTTCAGTCGGGCCTCATACTTACATACTCACCAGAGGGCCCACAATGGGGAGAAACCGTTCAAGTGTGAGGAGTGTGGGAAGGAATTCAGATGGAGCACGGGGCTTATTGCTCACCGGAAGATCCACACAGGTGAGAAACCCTATATGTGTCAGCAGTGTGGGAAAGGCTTCAGGCGGGCCTCATATTTCCACACTCACCATAGGGTCCACAACGGGGAGAAACCATTCAAGTGTGAGGAATGTGGGAAGGAATTCAGATGGAGCATGGGGCTTAATACTCACCGGAAGATCCACACAGGAAAGAAAACTTATATATGTGAGCAGTGTGGGAAAGGCTTCAGCCAGGCCTCATACCTTCACAAGCATGGGAGGGTCCACACTGGGGAGAGGCCCTATGTCTGCGGCATCTGCTCTAAGGGCTTCAGTCAGAGATCACATCTTGTTGACCACCAGAGGGTCCACACGGGAGAGAAACCCTATATATGCAAGGAGTGTGGGAAAAGCTTCCGTCATTCCTCATCCTTCCGTAGGCACCAGAGGATCCACACCGGGGAGAAGCCCTAAATCTTAAACATCTGCTGTAAGGGCTTCAGTCAGAGATCACATCTGGTTGATCTTGTGTACCATAAGAGGGTCTACACTACAGGGAATCTATAATTTTGTTCTGTTGTTCAGTGGGTTCCATGCTGCTGATTGTTACAAGCTTCCCCAAAACCTAGAGGCTTTGGTAGACTTCACAGGGAACTACCTTTTGGTTATTTTGCCCTCAATTCAATTCTCCTACTGGGTTCATTATGCAAAGGGAAGATAATATTTTAGAATGGATCTTCTTGCATACAAAGTAAAAAATAAAATATCTTTGTAGAAATGGTTTCCGATTTAATTATAAAATAAAGAATTGTCGATTGTCAGGAACAAACCCAGCAGAAATCGAACTTTTAAATTATTATTTAACACTTATTTATTACTAAATTCACT